>PVKE010010233.1:0-42971 GCA_004027555.1 Craseonycteris thonglongyai | reverse complement strand
GTCCAAGTTGGTCCCTGACACTGAGCCCTAAGGGAAAGCAAGAGAATAAGGGGAGCCCTGCCTAACAGCAACTGTGGAAAGAGAGCAATGACTGAGGCAGTGTGGTAGACACTGTGATAGATTTGTTCCCTAGCTGCTGGGAGTACTGCTGGCTGTCAGCCCCCAATGGGGACAGCTTTTCCTAAAGTGAGCCACTGCACCCAAGATCACACCCATTCCCTGGGAAGCCCACATCCCATGATCGATGGGCCATCCCAGCTCCAGAGCTCTTCATGGGGTCTTCTCTGGTGTGGCTGCATCAGAACTCACCTTTCCTCCCTCCTTCATTCTTCTCCTCCCTCCCCAAGCATTGGTGTTCCATGAGCACTCTAATAAGCATCCTTCAGGCAAACCTTCATCGCAGAGTCAGCTTCCTGGGATTCCATCCTGCAACGGAGGATGTCAAGGTGTCTGCTGTGGGGCACGTAATGGAAACCTCCTCCTTCTTCCTTTCAAAAGCGCTGGTGACGTTGGCATTGCTCACTCATGCTTTTGTGGGACAGCATTTATGGTGGGTTGAATAGTGCATTCCCCCATACCTCCCAAATTCATGTCTACCCGGAACGTCAGAATGTCACCTTTTTTGGAAATAGGGTCTTTGCAGCTGTAATTAGTTAAGGATCTCAAGGTGAAGTTATCCTGGACTTAGGGTGGGCCCTACATCCAATGACTGGTGTTTTCATCAGATGAAGAGAGGACCCCGAGAGGCCGGCACACAGAGGAAGGCCGCTTAAAGATGGAGGCAGAGACTGGAGGGATGCTGTCACACGCCAAGGGACACCTGGCATGACCAGAAGCTGGAAGAGGCAAGAAAGGAGTCTGTCCTAGAGCCTTGAGAGGAAACATGGCTCTGAAGACACCTCTTTGGGACTTCTCACCCCCAGAACCGTGAGAGAGAAAAATTCTACCATGTAAACCACTCAGGTTGTGGTACTTTGTTATGACAGCCTTAGGAAACTAAGACAGGATTCTACTTGGAAAAGCTTAATGAGGTGACAGCTGATCATCATACAAATGGAAATGAAATGCTCAGTGCTGGGCACGTGGTAAGCATTCAATAAACAGTTGTTGAACTAAACTGCACCAAATGCTATAGTAAAGGGAAAAGCAAAGTTTATTGAAAGTTGTCTTAGGATCACTTTGTGACTTATTTTCTTTAGACCCTGTGGGCCTGTGGGCACCTGCTAATTAGCATACTTACTCATGGTATTTGATTCTGTCCATGGAACTGTGGAAGGATTGGTATTCATTTTTGGACAATTCTAATAGCTTTATAAAAGTTGGTCACTAATGAGGTCCCTGCCCTGTGTCACTCTAATGCATATCCTGATCATTTAAACTAGATTTATAATTTAAAAATGCCCCTGGCCTCTTCTTTTTTGCTTTTTTTTTTTGGGCTATCCCTCCTGGCCTCTTAGGAGCCTCCAGCTCTATTTTTAGGCATGTAGGCAGGTGGATAATATGTGACTTACAAAGGTGATTTAAGAGCTCAGTGCAGCATCAAATGTGAGCATTGTCTTGCTAGTGCTGCCTTGTCACTCCATAGCTATCAGTCATCACCCTATTCCTCAACTTGCCTTATCCATAAAATGGAGTTTACACTACCATTTCATAAGTTAGCAGCATAAGAGAATCAAGTGAATTATTGATCAGCTTTCACAAGCTCACCTGCTCTGCTAATCACTTTTGGAAGTGCCAAATCATTTCTGAATCCTGCAGGTTGAGCCCTTGGGTCAACATCGTGCAGAGGAGAGTTGAGTTTATCAGTGGCCAGAGATGTAAAATAAATTGAGTTTCTGAGCTTTATGTGAGTTGTAAGAGCCCAGAATGGGCCCTAAGACACTTGATAACTGAAACATAGGCCCACCCCTTAGAGCTGGAGAGGAGGCATCTGCCAAGAGGGATTTCACTCACATAGATGGCAACGTAGTAATTGTCCTGCAGGGGGCACAATTCACTTTGCATTCTCTGTGCACGTGGCAGTTGATACCCAATTTTGTGTTTTTTATTTACCCATTATTCTTTATTGACTTCCCTTATCCTGTCTGGGTGCACACATTAGGCTAACAGAACCAGACAAAGGATACAGTGTAAGGGTTTAGGGCTTGGAAGTGACCTGACTTAGCAAAATAGGGTGGTGACATTAGCCCTCAGCACTGTGCTGGGGAGCTGGTGTCTGGGAAGCCGTCCACAGCCAGGGAGCTTAGGCAGCAGGCATTAGATGGAACCCTGGAGCTGCTGTTGAGGACCCAGGCCAGGCTGTGCATCAGCCTCAGCCAGCATGCAGAAACTAGAAGGGTGGAAACTTCAGAAAGCAAAAAAAAAAGGAAAGTGGTCAAGGCTGGATGGCTAGTTAGAAGCTACAAGATACACTGATGGAGGCAGACAGCACCAAATCCGGCGCCTTTGCAGCAAACTTGGGCAAAATTTGGTGGATGCTGGTGGCAGGAGGTATCCTTCCCTGGGAGCAGCTAAGAGGGTGAACTTGAGAGCTAACCTGATGCTTCCTGGTGGGAGTGAATTGGTGAGACTGACAATGCTGAGACTTCCATGTCCTCATAGTTACATTCCCAGAGACAGGCATGCCCCATGGGGGGTACCCACGCAGTGCACTTGGGGAGATGTGCTCAGGACAGTAGCACTGTGGAGTCTCACTACTGGGAGGGGACGTAGACAGGAGAAAGAGTAAGAAGGAACAGGTAAGAAGATGAGAGACCCAAGTTTGCCTTCAATTGTGTGGCAAAAGCTATTCTTTTGTTTGTTTGTTTTGTTTTTGACAGAGAGAGAGAGAGAGAGAGAGAGAGAGAGAGAGATACAGAGACAGAGAGAGAACTGAACTGGGGGAACTCCCCAGTTCAGCATATGGTTCCGCATGGGCCGGGGCCGGGATTCGATCCTGGGTCCCCAGGGCTGCAAAGTGAGCGCTTAACCCACTGAGCCATCTCAGCTTCCCTGCAAGAGCTATTCTTGAACTAAAGGATGCATGGCACAGAATGGTCCATCTGTCTGTCATGGGGATAGAGTCATCCTCGTTTAAACAAGGTCATCGTTTAAGCCGAGGTGATGTTGGCAGCCAGTTTGGACAATGTGGAGGACAGAGTCTGAGGTGGCTCCTACGATCTCCACCTCCTGGTGTTCATGTCCAGTGTGATGCCTTCTCCCTGAGTGTGGGTGGGACCTGTGACTTGCTTCTAACCAAGAGAGAATATGGCAAATGTAGTGGATTGTCATGTCTGTGATTAAATCGCACAAGGTTATAATGTTTGTCTTGCTGCAAGACTGTCTTCCTCACTGGCTTTGAGGAAGCAAGCTGCTGTCTTGTGAGATTCTCTGTGGAAGGAGCCACTTGACAAGAGACTGAGGGCGGACTCCATTGACAGCCAGCAAGAAGTGACAGCTACAGTTTTCAAGGAACTGAGAGCTGCCTGCAACCACATAGGCTTAGAAGCAGATCCTTCCCCAGTCAAATCTGGGTATGAGACTGCTGCCTTGGCCAAAACCTTGATGGCAACATCTGGCTCAGTCATGCTTGGACTCCTGACCCATAGAAACTGTGAGATAATAAACATGTGTGGTTTCATGTGGCAATATTGTTAAGGGTGTTAGATAACTAATATTGACCGACCTGAGTGATCCATTCCATTTAATCTGCACAAGCATTCAGGAGCCCCTTATAGAGTTGTTCTCATTTCATTGACCAGAAGAAAATAGAGAGACACTCCCATGGCTCAGAAAACAAGACTTATCTCCACCAGTTCCCATGGCGAGATAGGCCCCAACTTCTTTCATTGATTGGCTGCCATGAATATTTTCAATAAATCTCGCACTGTAATGATTTTTTGTTCCTTGAAGACTCGTAGCTACACAGAGTGAAAAGCTGGTAGAGGATCTCAGATGTATTACCTTTTTGTTAGTGCTTAGCAAAAACCTGTGGTTTGTTCTTGGCACGGGAAAGTGAGCTGGGAATTATGCTCCTGAAGATACACAGCCTTCTGTTTTCCAAGTTTGCCTTTTAGAGCCTGCTGGTGGGGAGCAGAGAGAAAACTAGCTCAGAATGGTGATTATCTTCAAACCGTATCACCCCATAACGAGAAATTTCAATTCTAAAAATATACCACCAAGCACACCAATTGAAAGAGAAATGTCTTAACAGTTGTAGAAAATCTCTATGACCAGGAAAATTGGTCCCTTTAAGACGCTGTTTTGCTTTTGTCTGCAGTGGACACAAAGTATGTTGAAGCATCGTTCCATTGTTCTCCCTTTTCAAGCATTTCATCCTAAATAATAGCAAACCGTGGGAGCTTCCAAAATCAATTCATCCGTGTTTTCCTCTTTCCGGCTTAGTGTGTAACTGGCATCTGCCATCTGATGTTTGCACATTTCCCCTCTTGCATCTCTTGGATTTATTTCAGTTTACAGGTGGCCCTTGGTTTTTTTGGGTCTTTTTTTTAAAAAGATTTATTTATTGTTTTTGATAGAGAGAGAGAGAGAGAGATACAGAGTCAGAGACAGAGAGAAAGGAGAGGGCCCAGAACAGTCTCCATAGTTGCACATCATTGGTTTTTCCACATAGTTTCATTCCACAGGTGGGAGGGGCTGCACAGGGCAGGAACTGGGCCGGGGTCTTGCCCCAGTGAGAACTGAACTGGGGTCATTCCCCAGTTCAGCATATGGGTCCACACGGGCTGGGGTCGGGATTCGATCCTCCGTCCCCAGGGCTGCAAAGTGAGCGCCTAACCCACTGAGCCATCCGGCTTCCCCGGTCCTTGTTTTTTATGCCGTGAGATAGTGTATTCTCAGAGGCCTCCATGGTAAAAGAGCAACCTAAAGGGATTTGAGCCCCCTGCTTGCCTTTTGTAATAGAATGATTCCAGGAGGCAGCCAGGAATCAAAGCTGAGAACAGAAAAAGCTTCATGGACCCCACGTTCCAAAGAGAAGAAAATAGTTGGCGTCTCCCTTTTCTATAAGAAGGAACCAAACTCCTTTGCTACCTGCAGTCTCACTTTCGCCCTTGACCTCCGACCCCAGGCTGTGGGGGAGAGGGGTGAAGATAGGGTCCTTCCCCTCCTTGCAGGGCACCTTTCTTAGAGGTGGAGGGATGGAGGGTGCCTGCCAGAAGGGAGAACTGGAGGCTTCTTGTCCCCAGGTGACTAGGGTGGCCCCCTATTTAGGCATCAGACTGGTGAATGGGCTCTCTGAGCTTATGTTTTTTTCTTGGCTGGTCTTGTGCATTTATTCTTCCTAAAGAACTTTATTTTCATTTTCTTGAGTCTTTGCCACACCTCTCCCCCAAACCCTAACACTGGGAGTTTTCTTGAGTTGCATTTGAATTGAAATTGAATTTTATTTTTTCAACTTTATTGGTGGAATAACTTACATACTAAAAATGCATCATCTAGGGATACATGTTGATGAATTTTGACAAATGTATGCCCCATGCAGTCAAGATATTGAACATTCTCATCAGCCTCTGAAAGGACCCTCCTGTCCTTTTGCACTTAATCCTCACCTTGAGGAAAGCTGGGATGGCTCAGTGGGTTAAGTGCTTGCTTTGAAGCCCTGGGGACCAAGGATCGAATCCCGGCCCCAGCCCATGTGGACCCATGTGCTGTACTGGGGTGTGTCCCCAGTTCAGTTCTTGCCGGGACCTATGTGGGAGGTGCCCAGCCCAGTTCCTGCCCTGCTCAGCCCCGCGCCCACCTGTGAAGTAAAACTATATGGAAAACTAATGTCAACTATGGAGACTGCTCTGGGTCCTCCTTCTTCTCTCTGTCTCTCTCTGTTTCTCTCTGTCTTTCAAAAATTAATAAAATAAATCTTAAAATAAATAAATAAATAAATAAATAAAATCCTCACCTCCACCACTAAACCCAGTCAGCTACCTTCACTTTTTCCCCTCTCTAGAATGTTGTACTCTTTTTGTGTCTGGCTTCTTTCATTCAGCATAATGGTCTTGACATTTATCCATGCTGTTGTATATATCAATAGTTTATTCTTCCTTATTACTGAATAGAATTCTATTGTATGCATGTGCCACAGTTTATCTTGCCTTTTATTTTAATGTTAATGTGGGAAGAAAGGAATTCTTACAATGTCGATGCTTCCTGTTTGTAAACAAGCCGTATTTTTTTATTTTCTTATTCAAATCTTTTTTTTTTTAATAAAGATTTATTTTATTGTTTGAGAGAAGGTGAGAGAGACAGACAGACAGACAGACAGAAAGGAGGGAGGGCCCAGAGCAGTCTCCACAGCTGTACATCATTAGTTGTGACATAGTTTTCATTCCACACAGGTGGATGCGGGGCCCTGTGGGGTGGGAACCGAACCGGGGCCTCCCACACGGGAGGCGAGAACCTTTGCCACTGAGCCATCTTGGTGGTTTCCAGTTCCTCATAGCTCAGTATATGGGGTCTGCACAGGCCAGGGCCGGGAATTGAACCCCTGCCCTAGTGATTGTGAGGCGAGTGCCCAACTACTGAGCTATCCCAGCATCCCCCAAATCTTGTTTTTGTGTCTGTAGTCAAGCTTAATAGCTTTCTTTAGGTAGCTTCTGCTCTTTTCCTATTGAGTTTATTTCTAGGAACTTGATACTTAGTTATTACTGTGATGAAATCTTTTCTCCTTAACATTAGCTCAATATTTGCTGCCAGTGTAATGAAAAATTATTGATTTTTCTCTACATTCATCTTGCATTGGGCTATCTTTTGGAATTCTTGTTGGTTCTAATAATTTCTTCATTGAGTCTCTTGAATCTTTTATCATTAGGTGGGACTATAAACTATTTACTAAGAATGAGACTCCTGTTTTTACTCTTGTGATCTCAGAGAATGGGGGAAATGGGAGGGAGATGGCTGGGGTGAGCAGGCAGAGGGGCAGAGAGAGGGGGCAAAATGAAGAAGTTGAATTCTCAGTGTTGGGTGGGGCATGAATGAAGTAAGTAGACACCTGGGAACTTAGCAAGGGGTGTGAGCTGAGAGGAGGGTAGTTGGGAAAGTTCAAATAGGTGTTCATTTCCTGTATCCGTAATTTCTAGTCTCTGCCCCAAACCTAAGAGGAGTTTTAAGGGAAGAAGCGGGAGAGGGGACAGCGTGGAAAAGCAGTCACTCGCCCTCCCTCCTCAGAATCCTCCCCAGTTCTGGGGTGAGGGTGTGGGGTGTGGGTGTGGGTGGGGGTGTAAAGTATCAGATGGCACTGCAAGGAACCTTGGGAAAACCTGAAGACACCTGAGAGCTATGGGCTTTGCGAGGGATGCCTTTAAAAGGTGGAAAAGGGAGAGTCCATAGACAGTGGTTGAAGGAAGAGACTGGAAGAAAAGAAAACGATTTCCTTTCTGGACAGATTGTTCAACAAACCAGTTACATTTAAAATGTCAGCTGCACTTCTATGATTCCTATGTTTAGGAAGGGGTGCAATTAAGAGGACACTGGAGAAGGCACTGTCATTTGTGGTGAAAGACCATCTATACAATCTTTGTAAAAGCATCCCTGTCTGAATTGAACTTGGACTTTGCCTTTCATGGCACTACCAGATGGGCATCATCAGGTACAGAAAACGTAATCAAGGACTCTGTTGGGACCTCAAGCATGAGTGAGAACTGCGGCTGCAGTTACCCCATTGGGACACTAGATAGCGTGTCTGCTCCAGTGAGGCAAAATGCAGAAGAAGCAATGGTGCTTTAGGCGCTATAAATAAAAGGAAGCCACTGATGGAAGTAATTTTGAAAGCAGGAGACTAAAGGCTATTGGAAGTGAAATATAGGTGTTCATTAGACAGTGTGGGATGAGTGAGGTATGGATAAGTGCCTGTAATTCATACGAATATTGTTTATTGCTAAACAAGGAAAGGAAAAGTAAGTAGGCACAATGAGATACCATTTCATGCCCATTAGGATGGCTATTATAAAAAAAGAAACAATACACACACAGAGAAAATGACAAATGTTGGTGAAGATGTGGAGAAATTGAAGCCCTTATGCGTTGCTGGTGGGAATGTAAAATGGTGTAGCTCCTATGAAAAAGTTTGACAGTTCTTCAAAAACCTAAATGTAGCATCATCATATGATGCAATTCCACTCCTAGGTATATACACAAATGAACTGAAAGAAGGGACTCAAATAGATATTTGTATGCCAATGTTTTATAGCAGTATTACTCCTAAGAGCCACTGGCAACCACTGATTGTTTTACTGTCTCCAGAGTTTTGCTTTTTCCAGAATGTCATATAGTTGGAATCGTACAGTTTGTAGACATTTCCATCTAGATTCTTTCACTTAATAATATGCATTTAAGGTTCCGCCATGTCTTTTCATGGTTTGATAGCTCATCTCTTTTTAGTGCTGAATAATAGTTCATTGTTTGAATATATCCATTCAGCTACTGAAGGACATCTTGGTTGCTTCCAAATCTTGGCAATTATGACTAAAGCTGCTATAAACATCTGTGTGCAGGTTTTTGTGTGGCCAGTTTTCAGCTCTTTTGGGTAAATACTCAGAAGCATGATTGCTAGACTATATGGTAAGAGTATGGTTAATTTTTTGTGAATCGTCCAAACTGTCTTCCAAAATGGCTATACCACTTTGCATTCCTACCAGTGATGAATGAGAACTCCAGATACTCCACATCCTTGCCAGCACTTGGTATTGTCAGTGTTTCTGATTTTGGTCACAGCAATAAGTGAGTAGTGGTATCTCATTGCTGTTTTAATTTGTACTTCCCTGATGACATATTATGTAGAGCATCTTATGCTTATTTACCATCTGTGTATCTTTTTTGGTGAGGTATCTATTAAGGTTTTTAGCCCATTTTAAAAATTGGGTTGCTTGGTTTCTTATTGTTGAGTTTTAAGAGTTCTTTGTATATTTTGGATAAGAGCCCTTTATCAAGTATATCTTTTGCAAATATTTTCTCCTAGTCTGCGGCTTGTATTTTCATCCTCTTGAACACTGTTGGGGTTTGATGACATTTTTTTTCTCGTTGTCCTTAGAGGACAGTTGATGTGAATCAGGTGCCTTAATTTCTTGTATTTTAAATGGATTGGAGATTATAAAACACCCTGGAAATCATTTGCCTGAAGGATTAGAGGTATGTTTTACAGCTTATAACATTTTTAAATGAACACATTTAAGTGACATGCCTAAACATCATAGGGTAATTGTCTAGAATCAAATGGCAGAAAAGCTAACTGGTATTTAATTGAGTTTTGAAAATTTATCTTTTCCGTGTTAGGAGCTTTGTCTAAGGTCAAAGAAGAGGAAAAACCATAATCAGGAAATTATTCATTCAAACTCAGACAAAACATTGGAAAAGTAATGGTGTCAGAATTGAAATTGTAACTATCAGTTAAAACCTTTAAAATCTGAAACATGTATTTTGATTTTTTTATGAGCTCTGTTGGTTTAAATAAAGTATATTTAATATACTTGTTAGGAGTTTTCACATCATACAGTTAGAACAGTTCTCAACCCAGGGAGATTTTGCTTCCTACCCTTGGAGACATTTGGCAATGTTAGGAGACATTTTTGGTTGTCATGACTGGGGGTGTGTTCTGTAGTGGGTGAAACTCAGGGCCACTGCTAATCATCCTACAATGTGCACGACAGTGTCTCTACAACAAAGAATTACCTGGACCAGAATGTCAGTAGTGTCCAGAATGAGAAACCCTAAGTTATAATGATGTTTCACATTTATATAATCGTTTTAGGTTGTTGTTTTTTTTTTTACATTAAAAAATTGAGATATAATTCACATACCATAAAGTTCACACTTTAATTTTACAATTCAGTGGTTTTATTACATTCACAAAATTGTGTAACTATCAGCATTGCTGTCTAATTCTTGAACACTTCCATCACTCCAACAAGGAATCTCCTTATTCAGAAGCAGTCATTCCCCATTCCTCGATCTTCTCAGCCCCTGGCAATTAGTAGTGTATTCTGTCTCTATGGATTTACTTATTCTAGACATTTCATGTCAATGGAATCATATACTATGTGGCCCTTTGTATCTGGATTCTTAAACTACACATAATATTTTTTGAGATTCATCCATGTTGTAGCATGTATCAGTGGCTCGTTCCTATTTATGGTCAAATAATATTTCATTGCCTGGATATACCACTTTTGTTTATCCAGTCAGCTGTTGGTGCACATGTGGTTAGTTTCCACTTTGGTGCTATTATGAATGCCAAATACCGTTAGGCACTTTTGAGTACAGGTTTTTGTGTGATTATATGTTTTAATTTCTCTTGGGTATATACCTAGAGGTGAAATTGTTGAGTCATATAGTTTATTCTGTGTTTCACTTTTTATTTATCTATTTTTTTTTTATTTTTGACACAGAGAGAGAGAGATACATAGACAGAGACAGAGAGAACTGAACAGGGGGAGCTCCCAGTTCAGCATGGGCTGGGGCCGGGATTCGATCCCCGGTCCCCGGCGTTGCAAAGTGAGCGCTTAGCCCACTGAGCCACCCCGGCTTCCCCTACTTTTTGAGGAACTGCCAAAATGTTTACCAAAGTGACTTCATAGTTTTACATTTCCACCAGCAGTGTAGGAGGGTTCTATTTTTTTTCACATCCTCACCAATAGTTGGTATCGTCTTTTTGATTACAGCCGTCCTAATGGATATGAAGTAGTATCTCATTGTGGCTTTGATTTATACTTTCCTAATGACTCATGATGTTGAGCATCTTTTCATGGGCTTATTGTCCATTTGCATATCTTTTTTGGAGAACTGTCTGTTCATCTTTTACATACTTTAAAATTTCGTTATTTGTCTTTTTACTATTGAGTTGTAAGAATTTTTTATACATTCTGGATACTAGACCCTTATCAGATATTTCCCAGTCTGTGGGCTGCTGGCTTTAGATTTTACAAAGCATTTCTTAGCTTTTAATGTCATAATAATTAGGCATAAATTTAGTCTCAAAGAGGTTAAGTGATGTTTCCCAAAATTCAAGGTTATTAAAAAGCTATATCCATGTACCACTCATACTACTGTTTACTTAACATTTTCTTTATTCACTTATAATTTTCTTCTTAAATACCTCCTTTAGCCTCACTCCAAATGACATAATCTATGAAATAACTGGTTTGGACTAGAAATAGTTTCCTCTAACACACAGTAAAATATATAACTAAAAAAATGGCATTTGTAGGGGATATCGGGATAGCTCTACAGGTTGAGTGCTTGTCTTGTAACTGTGAGGTCCAGGGATCAAATCCTGGCCCAGGCCCATGCAAAGCCACATGCTGAACTGCAGTGCAACTGCTATACCTGGGAATGGCTCGGCAGTGAAGGTTCTTGCCTCTCATGAGGGAGGCCCCCCAGTTCAGTTCCTGCCCTGAGTGGCTCCACATCCACCTGTGTGGAATGAAATTATATCACAACTAATTATGTACAACTATGGAGACTGCTCTGGGCCCTGCCCCGTTCTCTCTGTCTCTCTCTGTTCTGTCTCTCTCTCACTTTCTCTGAAACAATAAAATACATCTTAAAAAAAAAAGGCGTTTGTATGTGACCTGAAAGTGTCTCTCATATTAGCTGTGGGGACACATTTTTGAGAAACAGGTAATACCTGGGACATGACTTGCTCTTAGAAAGCACTCAGCTAGTGGCAATTATTTTTATTATACTGAAGTTACCTGCAACTGAAATAGCTTGAGGTACTCTTTCTTGACAAAGGGACCAGAATAGCCTCTTCTCTTGATGTCTAGAATGGGGCGAGCTTCTCAAATTCTTCTTCTGTCCTTTGGGAGGATGGTATGGACAATTCTTTATGTTCCACAAAGTCTAGTTTGAGTCTTGTAGTCATTCATCCTACCTCTTTAAGGTGCTGTGGCCTATCTCCGGTTGTGCTATCTCCTAGTCGAATGCCCTGGGGGCAATCCAATTTCTTTAATTTTCAAATTTCAGGTATTTGCTGTCACACACTGCCTGCCTTCCCCTCCCTTGGTTGGCACGGTCCTCTGTAGTCCCCACTGCCACAGGAACATATCACAGTGTTTCACAATTGTTTGCTTACAGCTCCATTTCCCTGTCATACTTGGCTTTTCCGTAAAAAGCAAGGTGGGTGTCCTTTTCATTTTGGTATCCCCAGTGCTTGGCACAATCATTGCTTTCTGACTAAATGTATCACTAAATGTTAAGAACATCATAATGTCCTTCATTATGACTCAGTTATGATGATCTTCCAGAATGTCCATCACAACAATTATCACGAATTCATGTTCAGCATAGAACTGGTCATTGTTTCATTTTGTGCAAGAACAAACATAAGGATCCAATCAGTCTGGTTTCAATGACAATTCATTCTGTTTGGCAGTGGCTTATCCTCTGAGTATTGGCACAACCACTATTGGTTCCTCCTTATTCTCTTTCCCTCTGCACTTTCTGTGCAGTTGCTACCCCTGAAAGTGGTAGAGTTAATGTGGTGTTCACTTTATTTGTTGTTTATTCCTTGCCTTGTTTCACAAAGGATTTGCAGAAGCCAGTAATTTTCTAATGGAAAATTAGTAGGCTAGGTAGGCAGGGGTCGGGGCAATGCAAAAGGGTGTTATTAGCATTGTATTCTAAGTCAGGATGAATAAGTTGTAAGATTCTGGTAAAGTCTTCTGTTTGTGATACCTGGAAAGTACCAGGTTTTCTGGACTAGAAATATCAGCAGAAGCATGGATTCTTTATACCAAGTCAACAGCTGGCTACAACCCTTTTAATGTTTCCCTTCACCTTGCCATCCCCAAATTTTGGTTAACCAAATGCCATTAGAAGCATTTATTTTGACACATTTTTCTGGACTGGGTCAGCCCTTGCAACACAACAAAAGGAGAGGCTGGGAGAATTTCTAATGTCTTCTGAGAAGCAGGTTCTGTGTAGAGGAAAGGGTATGGAGTCAGGTAGTCCCGAAGTTCCAAGCCCAACCCACCACCTAAAGCCGAATGACTCAAGATTAGTCACTCCACCACTCTCAGCTTCAGTATGTAAATTGTGGATTATAGTTCTTCCCTCTCGGGGTGGTGGTAAGGATTCAATGAGATTAAGTGCTTGAAAAGGAAGTGGGGCCTTGATAAATAGTAGCTATCATTATTGTCTCAGAAATGAAAAGAAAGGCATGTTTGGGGGGAAAAATGTATTAAGCAAGTCTGTAGCTTTGATTTTACACTGACATACATACATGTACATGCATGTGTGTGATAACACATCTTCAGTTCTATTTAGTGTAGGGATTAGAAGAGTACAAAAAGGACTGCCTCCTACCTTATTTTTTAAATATATTTAAATAGAACAGGGAAGCTGGGATGGCTCAGTGGGTTAGGCGCTCACTTTGCAGCGCCGGGGACGGAGGATCGAGTCCCGGCCCCGGCCTGTGTGGAACCATGTGCTGAACTGGGAGCTCCCCTAGTTCAGTTCTCTCTCTGTCTCTGTATCTCTCTCTCTCTCTCTCCTCTGTCAAAATAAATAAATAAATAAAATATATATTTAAATAGAACATATATACATGTAATTTAATAATTATAAAACAAACCTCCATGTTATTAGCATCCAGGTTAAGAAACAGATCATAACAGCACCCTGACCCTCTAGACTCTGAAAGGTCTACATCCCAACTCCACGTAACCACTTGCCTTGACAATTGCTTTTTAAATGGTTTTACCATCTGTATGTACATCCCTCCCTAAACAATGTTGTTTTGTTTTGTCTGTTTTTGAAATTTATATTAATGAAATATTTTATGGTCTCCTTTTCTTTATTTAGCCCTGTTTTGAGACACATTATGTCACTGTGTTTAGCTGCAGTTTATTCCTTTTCATTGCTGTATAAAAAAACTATCCTTTCTATTGCTGATGGTTGCTTCATTTTTTTTTGGTTTGTTGTTGTTGTCTGTTTTGTTTTGCCATTATGCCACCCAATACTATCTGTACATGTCTTCTAGTGTACATAATTAGGAGTTTCTCTAAGGTATTTACTTAGGACTGAATCCTAGAATGTGCATTATCTTCGATTTTAGCAAATAGTGCCAAACTCCTTTTTAAAAAGACTGTACTCATTTATACTCCCATCAGCTATGTATTAATTCCTACAGCTCTATTGATTTGAGAGAGTCAGACCCACTTTTTCCTAATCTGGGTGCATGTTATTGTATCTCACTGTGGTTTTATTTTTCTTATCTTGTGATTAGGAATGAGGTGGAGCGCCTTTTCATACATTTGTTGGATTTCCTCCTTCGTGAAGTGCCTGTTTAAGTCTCTTGCCTTTAACTTATTCTAAAATATCCTTTCAGACAGTCTCAATACCTTCACCTACTCGTTGCAAGGCAATTAGTCAAAAGATGCTGTCACCGAGGCAGGTGGAAAACCTCAAAGCATTTTCTGCCTCAGCTGTATCAGAGAATCTGTTAGTTTACTAAAGTAACAAGTACTTAGACTTTAGCTAAGATTGAGGAACAAGACCAGGCCTGGCTGTCTTCCTCCTCATGACCATAAAAGCAGGGGACATTGCCCTGGCGACTTCCCTAGGGAACCTAGACACAGACGCAAAAACCCTGCATCCTGCTTAACCGCCAATTTCAAACTTCCAAGACCTGCCCTGCCTGGTTTGCCCTTCTCCGTTTCCCATTGGTCACGAGTTAAAGGAAAAAACAATTTGATTGGTTTTCCCTTTCACTTCCCCCGTCCCTTTAAGGACTTGGTGGGGGGAGCCTGGATGAGACGTAACTGTCTATCATAGCAGGAGGCACTCTGATTGGTCTAGATAGGGCCCGGCCCCTCCCGCGCCGTTCTTCGCGTTCAAACGTGACGGCGGGAGGAGCTGTGTGGAATAGTGCGGAGACTGGCTGGGCCTTCCGAACGTGAGTCTGAACCCCATCCCCCGCCTAAATTCCCCCATCCCACTCTGCAAGAGCAGGGGAAGGGCCTCCTCCACCCAAAGCAATTCCGTCTTCCCTTCCGCGGCGGGGTGGGCGGCCTCGCCCCCAGGGCTGCCGGGGTTCTGCAGAGTCTTTCCCAGGCTGGTGGTGCGCGCGTCTGTTTTCACGAGAGCCGTAGGGTCTTCTCGGAGGGTTCCCGGGGCAGGAGGCGTTGTTCCTTTCTGAAACTGGGTGGGGTCCTGTGGTCTTCTGCCCCGCCTCCTGTCAACATTACTTGCATTATTCTGTCTAGTGGAGTCCGGCAGGTCCTTATTAGCTGTGTGACCTTAATTTGCTTTAATATCTTCGTACTTACTTCCTACTCCACACTGTGCCAGTCCCTCGGGGATCCGTCTGTGTTATTGTTAGAGAAGGCCAGGTCCTGCCTCAGAACCTTAGCTCTAGTTGTTCCCTCTGCCTGGGGTCCTTTTCTTTCTCCAGATGTCAGCAAGGCTTGCTGCTCACTCCCTTCAGGTCTCGGTTCAAATGTTAGCTTCTCCATGAAGTCTATTCTGACTATACTTTAAAAAAATGCGGGGTACACATGCGCCCCAATTGCCCTCACCTTACTGAAAAATTTTTTTAACCCCATAGCACTTTCTTCCAGCGTATTGTGTAATTTGCTTATTTTCATTCATTCATTCAGTAACTATTAGCACCTGCTATGTGCCAGGCTGTAGGTGTACCCACCATGTGAGGACAAAAATCCCTGCCCTGTGGAGCTTACATTCTAAAGGCGGGGCAGATAATAAATTTGTGAGTATGTCAGATAAATGTATGATCTCCTGTTACAGTGAGTAAAAATTTGGTTCTTAATCCACATTGCCAGACAGAGGTTTCCGAAGATCTATGTGCTGGCTGATTGTTACCTCCCTATCCCTATCAGAGTCTCTCAAGCCCTTCCACCTCAACTTGTCAGTCAGTACACACTTGACCTTTTCCTATCTCTCTTCAGTACTGGTGGGGAGATGTTGAAGTTCAAGTATGGAGCACGGAATCTGCTGGACCCTGGTACAACTGAGCCCATTGCCAGCCGGGCCTCCAGGCTGAACCTTTTCTTCCAGGTAACAGGCTGCCAACTCTGCTCACCTGAGTTTGTTTCCTTGGAAACTTCTTTTTGCTTACCTTTGCTTTTATTATAGGACTGAGGCTAATCTAGGAGAAATCCCATTTGGTGTCTTATACACGCTGCTAGTATTGGGAAAAAGGAGGAGCCACTGTGCAGACAGGAGTAGGTAACTGAACTTGCCCTTGAAGGGAGATGTTTTTCAAATCATTTTGTACACTTTGGACTTCTGTACTAAAGTTTGTCTTGTTAAAGAAAGAAGAGCAAAAGAACAAATGCACTCTTTTGCCCAAAATTTCTGTAGGTGTAGTCTTATTTTTTTTTTGTTCATTCTAGGGATGTTTATGTTTTAGAGTAAAAACAACCAGTTTTGATAAATACCACACCTGTGAAACCCACATTCCTCTTAAGGTATACAACACGTCCATTACCCCCAGAAGTATTAAAACTTAATATCATGAGATAATTTCCACATAGATTTCTAATTCTTTTGTTTTGGATGAAGATGGGTCACTGCTGATGTAGAAATCCTTGTTTGAATTATGTAGTCATGTGTCAAGGGGACAACATAGATAGTGGTGGGGACTTAGGTTTGAATCCTGGCTGCATCACTTACTAGCTATGTAACCTTAGGTGAGTCACTTGTCTCCTCTGAATCCATTTGCCGCTCTTAAAATAGAGGTACAGCACCTAACTCAGGATTGTTGTGAAGCTTAAATGAGATAATTCACTCTAGTAAAGCACTTAGCTCCTTGCTCACTCTTGGTAAGCCCTTTATAAACTGGAACTATTATTTCTACTAAGTGTAGAAATAGTAATAGAATTAGTTATAATCACAATAAGTTTATGTTTACTTAGCAGTGAGTATATTTAGGAAGGTATTTATGTAGGATACTTGTGTGATAAATACTAATATGTTCTTGGTGACATTTTTTATTTAAAAATATTTGTATTGGGGCATTCAAACAGATCAGAATGGAGACAGATTGAGAGCTTAGGTTGTTCTGTGGGATTATCCCCATTGCCATTTTGAGTTATAAGATATTTTTTCACAAGTAAGTAGTCTGTCCCTAACGTTAGCTGACTAGAGTGCTTCTACTTTTTAGCTCCTTTATCGTTTCACTCCAAAACTTTCCCAACTTATTATAAAATTATTAGTGACTTATAATGTACTGATTATGTAATAACTGTGGCTTCCCGTGTGCTGGGCACAGAGCCAACATATTCCTTATTATCTTTCTTTAGCCTCATAACAGAGGTAGGGACTGTCCTTAGTTACATTTCAGATAGGAGGAGACAGAAATCTAGGAAGTTAAGGACTTGCCCAGGATCATGTAGTTTATAAATGACAGGGTAGGCACCGTTTTTGGTCTGTCTGACTCCAGAGGGTAATCATATAATCATTTGGGCAACACTGCCAGTGTACATCAGTTTTTGTGTACCTTGTGGGAAAACCCCAATTCATTTTTTTTTTTTTTTTAATGATGAGTTCTTCTCTACCCCCAGGAAAGCTATTATCTGCAACTGTAGCTTATACCTAACATTTACCTAATGTCATCCAGTGCTTCACAAACCTGGCTGAGTTTTGACTCTTTTGAGAAGCTTGGTAATGAAACATTCTAAGCTACAAACTGGAACATTCTAATTTAGTAGGTTGAGGACAGGACCAGAAACTTTTTTTCTTTTTAAGTTCTCCAGTTCTCTATGTGATTCAGATGTAGCCAGTCTATTTCTGTTATCAGTGCTGTGTAACAAGCTACTCACAAAGTTTTAAGCAACAACAGGGTTTTTTTCTTCTGATTCTGTGGGTAGTCAACTTTTCATTTTGCCAAGTAAGGTATGTCAACTTTTTGTTTTGTCAAGTAGGGCAAGTTAGGTTGGCTGGATTTAACTTCTGCTCCACCCTGTGACATCAGCTGGGGTCACTCAGGGGGCCATACTGAGTTGGGAGCTTGCCAGAATTGGAACATCTGGGTGCTGCCTGCTGGCAGGGACACCTCAGAGTTCTTCCACCAGATCTTTCTTCTGTATGAGGTCTTTCATTATTCAGTTAGTCTAACTGAAGGCTTGTAATTTTTCTGTGAATTAAGTATTTTAGACTCTGTAGGCCATACGATCTTTGTTGCAATTACTTCAGTCTGCCATAGTAGCACAAAAGCAGCCATAGACAGTGTGTAAATTAATGAGCATGGCTGTGTTCCAATAAAGCTTTATAAAAACAGGTGGCGGGCTAGATTTGGCCCATGAGCTGTAGTTTGCTGACCTCTGGTCTGGCCCAAGCTTCTTTACATGGTGGCTGGCTTCCCAAAAGAGCAAAAGCAGAAGCTGCCAGATTTCTTAAGGTCTCTACCATGAACTGGCACAATGTCACCTCTGTTACATTCTGTTGGTTGAAGTGAGTTCCAGAGACAGCACAAATTCAAGAGGAGGGGAAATAAACTTGAGCTCTTGGTTGGAGCAACAGCAAATGCCTTTAGAGTTAGAGGAACTGCTGGAGATCATCTTTTCAGAGAGACCCCCACACAATCAGGGCCTGGCACGTGGGAACCATTGCTCTAGACCAGTGGTTGCAAACTCATGTCTTTTTCTTTTTAAGATTTATTTTATTGTTTGAGAGAAAGAGAGACAGACAGAGACAGAGAATGGGGAGGGCCCAGAGCAGTCTCCATAGTTTCAACATAGTTTCATTCCACACAGGTGGATGTGGGCCACGTGGGGCGGGAACCAAACTGGGGGCCGTCCGCATGGGAGTCGCACCCCAGTTCAGCATATGGGTTTGCACGGGCGGGTCTGAGATCTGATTCCCCGGACCTTGATGTTGCAAGACAAGTGCTCAGCCTGTTGAGCTGTCCCAGCATCCTGCAAACTCTTGTCTTTGGGGGCCAGGCAGAGAGTACAGCTAAATCAGGTGGGCCTGGTGGGAGACTGTGAGTCAGTGAAATGCAGAACACATTCATTACCTAGAAGGGTAGCACTAGGCAGCTGCAGTTCAAAATCACTAAGTAGGAGTGTGGGGCAATGTTGTTAGATCCTCTACTGTTTCAAGAGTAGCCAAGAATATCCCCTACCCCCCTTTTTGGGTGAAATCTGATTTTCCAGTATTGGCAGATAATTCAAATTATTTTAAATACTACAGGCCAAACAAAACATGTCTGTGGGCTAGATCCAGTCTGGCAGTTTGCAACTGTTGTTCTAGAGATAATGAATAAATTCAGCTTTAGTATAGTCACTCCATTCACACTACTCTAGATTGTCCCAGTGAGTTAAAGAAACTGAAGTTATATTAAGAAACATCTGGGTGCACACGACAGAAGTAGCAATCATTGATTCGTATTGTAGAGACACGGAGACACGTCAGTATCGGCAGGGACCAGAGAATGTTCCTGAGAGCCTCAGACCATTAAGAATGATGGGCCTTTCCTAATTAATGGTGTATTTGTAAAGTTTTTCTTCCCAGATGCTGGTGAAAGAAACCCACAGTAATGAAATCATACAAGTGATAACTTAATGACTGTCAATTGATGTCTCTTTAAAGAATGAAGTCACAGAATTGTGCTGTTAGTGTGTGTCGTGAGCAGTTAGTTGAGTTGGTGGCTTGTAATGTACTCTGTGTAGATGTTATTGATCAAAGCTTTTCATTATTGACAGTGTCTCCATCTGCTGTTTGCTGTTTTTAGGGGAAACCACCCTTTATGACTCAACAGCAGATGTCTCCTCTTTCCAGAGAAGGGATATTAGATGCCCTCTTTGTTCTCTTTGAAGAATGCAGTCAGCCTGCTCTGATGAAGATTAAGCACGTGAGCAACTTTGTCCGAAAGTGTAAGTTGGGAGAACTTGTCTTGGAAACTGTCCTTCTAGAGAAAACTGGAAGGATGCCAGAAGCAGAATGAGTTAGTGGTTGGTAAGAACTGTGCTCAGAGACAGACCCAGTTTCAAGATCAGGCTCCACCTGCTGTAGTTGGGAGCCCAGATAAGTCAGGCCTCTTTGTTGCAACTGGCAGACACTCAGTCAAACTAGCTCAGGCTAAAAAGTAAACTTATGGCCCATGAAGCTGAGAAATCCAGGGGTGGGTCAAACTTTAGGCCTGCATGGTTCCAGGGACTTCAGTAATGTCCTCTGGCCCATCCCTCCACTCACTTCAGGTAGACTTACCCGTTAGGCATAGGGACTCAGTGCTTAGGTCCCACAATGTTTAATTTTTATAAATTTATTTTAATGGGTTTAATTTAATTATAATTTATTTTAAAATCATAAGAAAATATGAATATAGAAATAATGTATAATGGTTCTGGATTATATTAATCTTTATGCCATTGTAGTCATAAATTGTAATTTGTTTTTTTAAGTGGGAAGGGGCTAATGAAAGCAAGAGTACCTGGGGCATATAAAAGTTGTAAATCGGCCCTGTCCATACCCTGTTCTTGGCTTTGCTTGACTTCCACATTGTGGGGAAGTTGGCTGCTGGTGCTTCTGTTTCATATTCTTTACATAACAGTATTTTTCGACCAGTGGTAATTTTGCCCCTCAGGGACACTGGCAATGTCTGGAGACATTTTTGGGTGTCAAAACTGCAGGGTGTGAGGAGGTTGCTATTGTTATCTCATGGGTGAAGCTAGAGATGCCATTAAATATTCTACAATGCACAGAACAATCCTCCACAACATGGAATTATTGGGTCCAAAACATCAGTAGTGCCAAGTTTGGGAAACTGCTTTATACAGCTTTGCAGTATAACCAACCACCCTAAACTTGAGTGGCTTAACGTGATGATCATTGTATTACCTCCCATGATTCTATGGGTTGACTGGCCTTAGCTGAGATTCCTCTGCTGTCTGTGATGTTAGCCAAGATTTCAGGCACCAGGGACTCTTATGGTCTGGAATGTTAAAGATGGCTTACCTGATGTCTGGCATGTTGTCTGGAAGATGGGGCTTAGCTGGGATTCTGGGATGACGGGGCCTTTCTCCCCTGAAGTCTCAGGGCCTCTTAATATCCATGGCTCCTCTATGTGGTCTCTCCATCAGGGGTCAGCCAACAGTTTTACTGGAACACAACCACTCCCATTTGTTTAGACATTGCCTATGGCTACTTGCACATTATAGTAACATTTGAGTAGTGGTGACAGATATGTTAAGGCTTACAAAGCCTAAAATGTTTATTATCTGGCCCTCTAAGGACATAAGCTTGCTGACCCTGGCCCCTGATCTACATGGTCTCTTTAGCAGAGATGTCTAGATTTCCCACATTGTAACTCAGGGTCTCCAAAAAGCACAAAAGTAGAAGTGGTCAGGCCTTCTTAGGGCTTAGACCTGGGAGGGACATAGGATCTCTTTGGCTGCATTCTGTTGTTCAAAGTGAGTCATAGGGCTGCCCACATTCCATGTGCCAGTGAACTACACAAGAGCATGAATTCCAGGAGGCTTGGCTTACTGGGCACCATCTTTGGATACTGGCCACCATTCCCCACCCAACCTTTATCTCCCACTGTTGCTATTAAAACAGTCTCAGGGAAGAGTCTCATTGGCTTTGTTTTGGGTCATTTACCCACCCCTTGACCAGTCACTGGGTCAGGATATGAAATATTATGATTGGCCTTATCTGGGTACCCAGAGTTTCAGAGTGTTGTGATTATCAGGACCTCATGGAATGGGAGATGTGCAAGTACCCAAAGGAGCTGGGAGTTACGAGTAGATAAAATCAATGTATGTCCATTACAGTGACTTTAGGTATGTATATGTGAGCCTTATCTGTTCTCAGTTTCCTCATCTGCAACATGGGGGTGGGGGGGGAGTGCATATTTAATAAGGCTGTGTGGAGATTGAGTGAGTGCACACACCAGACTTACGTTGTCTGGCGCATAGAGACACTCAGTGAATAGTTACCGATAATGATAACCTTAAACCTCACCAATGTTCGATATATTGTATAACTTTAACTTGAGGTATTTGCTTGAATAAACACCTATCTTATTTTTTTGAATATTTAAATTCTCAGGTAAGGAGTGGTAAGGGAAATGATGTGACAGACGAATTTACTGAGTCATTTGCAGGTCCCTTCATTAGTCTGCCCTCTTGTTACCTTAGCAGTGGGTCATCTAGATTCATTCAGTAATTGGGGCTAGGCTTGGTGAAATGTAGATATTTCCAATAGAATTCTCTTCCAGGAAACAGTTTTGTATTTTTTTTTTTTTTTAAGATTTATTTTTCATTGTTTTCAACAGAGAGAGAGAGAGAGATACAGAGACAGAGACAGAGAGAAGGGGAAGGGCCCAGAACAGTCTCCATAGTTGCATATCATTGGTTTTTCCACATAGTTTCATTCCACAGGAGGGTTTGGCGCTGCACAAGGCAGGAACTGGGCCGGGGTCTCACCCCGGTGAGAACCGAATTGGGGGCACTCCCCAGGTCAGCATATGGGTCCGCACGGGCTGGGGCCAGGATTCGATTCTCGGTTCCTGGGGCTACAAAGTGAGTGCTTAACCCACTGAGCCATCCCGGCTTCCCCCATTTTGTATTTTTGAAGAGGCTGTCTGGGTGGAGAGTACTGTTGAGAGGCTATGACTGAAAAAGGGTGATTACATTCATATGGTATTTTTCCTTCCTTTTGAGTTTCTGTTTTGTAATGTAAGCTTTGTTTTCCCATGGGAAGAAGGGCCCAACAGCTGCTATGACCTAAATTCCTTGAATCTTGTCATAGAGATGGAGATTTTCTTCGGTGACTGTTGGAGGAAATGAGACAGGGAGTATAGCCTTGAAGCAGTGCCCCAAGCTAGGGCCCAGGGTGGGCAGGAAACTAGCATCTGTGAACTAGAGAAGGAATTTTTGTTTAATTACTATTCTATCTCCAATGCCTAAAACAGTGTCTGGCACACACTAGGTGCTCAATAAACATTGGTTGACTGACTGTAATACTTAGTGAACAAAATAAGTAGCCAAACCTTATGCACAGCACCTCATAATTTGTGTAAAATGATAAAGCGTGGCATTAAAACATGCAAAGAAAAGCATTGATAATTGTTGAACTTGGTCTTATGTTGGTGATTTGACAGTAGCTGAAATTCTCCCCTTTCATTTATGTATTTTATTTATTTATTTATTTATTTATTTGACAGAGAGAAAGAGAAAGAGAGAGATACAGGGACAGAGAGAGAACTGAACTGGGGGAACTCCCCAGTTCAGCATATGGGTCCGCACGGGCCAGGGCCGGGATTCGATCCTCGTCCCCGGCACTGCAAAGTGAGCGCTTAACCCACTGAGCCATCCTGGCTTCCCCATCCCCTCTTTCAGTTACATTCACCATTGCAAGAGCTTCTGTGTATTCACAACTTTAGTACTTGTGGGCAAATTATAACTTTGTATGTTTTCCTAATTGTAAACATAATACAAAGTTAAATACTACAGAAGTAACGCTTACGACCGTTACTTCTGGCAGATCTTGTTTTAAAAAAGTGAGAGAAAATCCCTTAAAACTTCACCTGTCTCAGATAACCACTGTTAATAGTTTGGTACATAGTATTGCAGTTTTTTGGTCCTTATAAAATATTTATTATAGAAATTTTCAAACATACCTAAAGATAAAGACAGTGGTATAATGAATCCTTATGTATCAAGCAATCTAGCATTTATCAGCCCTTCCCCATACCTGTTCTAATGTTACTCTTGTTTAATTTACCCAAAATGTATCATATGTATTAATTTCAAAGTAAAAAGGCCTTTCAAGAAGAGAGATAAGCATTTATTTGAGATCAGTAAGAATAGCTATTTGAGATGCACTGATTCAGGCAGAAGTCCAATGAGTGTTCAGATTAGGAGACAAAGGCATTGGGTGTTTATGAGGAAGGGAAGGGGAACAGTTACATCCATAGAAGGAAGGCTCTTCTATTGGTGCAGATAACATAACATAATGATGCTAATTCTAAATAGTGTTTTTAATTTTCAGTCTGGTAGTCATCAGTCCAGTAGTCATAATGACTGCTTTTTTTGTTATTTTTGCAACAGTTCTTCAGGACATAAGTTTGCATAGGCCCAGTCCTAAGGTCACTTTGCCCTGTGTTAATATTGCAGAGATTTGAGACATAAGACATGCAAGGCAGTTCCTCTGGCCTGGAGCTCCAGCTCCTTTTTACAGTGGCTGTTTATATTATTGTTTACATATGTGTATAATGTTTTGTCACTAGCTTTGCTCACTTAGCAGTATGTTTACTCAACAAATATTTACAGAGCACTTGCTATGTGCCAGGTTCCATTTTAGGTACTGGGTTTACAGTAGTGATCAAAACAGATAAAAATCTCTGCCCTTGAAGAATTTATATTCTAGTGGAGATTGAGCTACCTCATTCTTTAAACATGCACCTAATATTCTTTTATGTGGGTGGACTTGTAGGTGGATTCTACTGTCCTGTTTATGGACCTTTAGGTTGTTTATGATTATTTTTCTGTTACAAAGCTGAGCTCATCATGAGCATTTTCATATGTATGCGTATCTTTTCTGAGCATGTGTTAGTGTTTCTGTGAAGCATGGATTCCTAGGAGTTGAAATGTTGGATTACTGAGTTTCAGAAAGGAAGCAGTGTCCTCTGGGTCTTATCTTTTGACCTTGCCCTTATCTGACAAGGTCATGCTTTGACTGTACTTTATTACAGTGCTTTGGGTATTTATCTCCACCTCAATATTCAGTACCCATTGAGCTCTTAAATGCTATAACCTTGTGCAGAGATGAAGGCCGATGTGGTTCTGAAATCACGGAAGCTGCTAGTATGGAGGGAAGTTGTGAAGGTTTTTTTTTTAATTGTCATAGACTTGAGTGTTGTATCTCACCTGTTCACCTTAATAATCCAAAGCCTTTATAAAAACACATGGGTATTTGGAAAGGTTTCTCAGAATTCTGAGAGAGTTTTGTGGTGTTTTGACCGTAAGCAGTTTGTCTGCTTGGGTGATTGAGATACGTGATGATTGGCAGTGACAGACCCAAAGGTAATAAGTTGCACAAGTGTTTTAAGCAAATTGGGGGCCCAAAGCTTAACAGAAAATCAAGAGACATTGACCTTGTGTGTGAGCAGTGATGAAATAGGTTTAACCCAGAGAGCTGCAGGCCAGTGTATTTGTGGAATTCTAATTCAAAACTCAAATGCTTGATCTGAAAGAAACTTGGAAAAAGGCAGGGAAGAAAGATGGGGCTTGGCACTGTGATGTCAGGTTAAAAGGAAAATATTGTGCAGCTTTCAATTTTGCTTCTGCATGGAATTCTCTATACAGGCACTCTAGATTTATTTTTTTACAGTGCTCACAGTAAATTCTTGGAGATCTACCCACCACTCTGGACCAAAGAAATATTTCAAGTGAGAGGTATGGCCTTGAGTGGGAAGACAGTGCAGCAGAGTTCATCATTTGTGCCTTTGGTCCAAGTGAATTCAACTTCACCATACAACAAAGAAAGGGGATGGGTAACAATAATTAAAGTTGCATTGGCTAATTCATCAATATGCCACTCAATGGCTGTGGGTATGAATTGGCTTTTCCCTTAATGGACTCAGTCCCTGTCATTGTCTGAACAACTTGTTGAGCTGAGTGTAACTACAGAGTAGCTTTCAACCTTATCTGGTGTCCAACCTACAGAAATGGTGACCCATTCCAGTGCCTGGAGGACTCTAGTGTCCCTCTGGGATTACCAACACAGTCTCTTGGTGTTTGAAGTGGCACCTTATGAAGATTCTCCAGGGTAATTTTATGTTTTTATCTTCCTTTGGAATGTAATCCCTGTATATGGTGCAGTTTCCCTACAATGTGCAGGATTGAATTAAGTTTTCAGTCAATCACAGCTGCTCCCTTCCATGCCTGAAGGTCATTAGTGTTGTTGCATATCCAGTGATGCCCCAGCCTAGTGTTCTTAGTTAAAAAATGTGTGTTAGATTCCAAGTCTGCCATCCATTTATTTCATCCATATCTCATACCATGAAGATCTGTGACTAAATGTTTGTGTCCTGCCCAAATTCATATGTGAGGCTCTAAGCCTCCATGAAGTGATATTTGGAAGTTGGGCCTTTGGGAGGTAATTAGATTTAGATGAGATCTTGAGGGTGAGGCTTCCAAGGTGGGATAAATGTTCTTATAAGAAGAGTAAGAGAGACCACCAGGAACTGGGTCCTTACCAGGAACTGATTCTGCCAGCACCTTGATCTTGGACTTCCCAGCCTTCAGCATTATGAGAAATAAATGCCTATTGTTTAAGTCATCTTGTCTGTTGTATGTTATAGCAGCCCAAGCAAACCAAGAGATGGATAGAAAGATGGCACTAGGGAAAAGGAGTAAGACTGTATGTTAAGAAAAAGATAATCGTGGACCCTTTCAGATGTGTGACTTGTCACTGCTGCAGGGTACGTGTCAGGGCTCCATTTGATTCTTTGGGTGAAGGCTTTTTTTGGTAGCACTGCCACATACTAAGGCAGAGAAGGCCTTAACTGTTACTGTCACAATCCAAGGGAGTTAAAATGAGCTACTAGGAGAAAACTAAGCAGAGAACATGTCGCCAGAAAGAAATGATCTGGAAATCAGTTCCGAAGTTGATTGATTATGGGGATCATGTTGCTTATGTCCCATTGTAAACCAGTCTAAATGTGGATAAGCATCTTTGACCAAACACTGCCCTGTAGCCCTCAGGGAGGAGGAAGAAAAGCATGATCTGTATTCTCCTTTCCCGATTTTCTAAGTCTCCAGGATTCAAATTATAGCTGCCATGGAAACTGCTTTAGAATTCCTAGAGCCCTTAATTTTAACATTAAAAAAAAACCCCACTTTTGTGCTGATTTTATAATTACTCACAATGATGAGAAAGTGACTAAATGTCTTTTGACAGTGAGGGAAGACATAAGAACACTTTCATCTTTCTCTTTTGGCTTTTACAAAGATTCATGTATTCGAAGCACTTTATACACCTGGGAGTAACTCTTCCCTCTTTTGCAGATTCTGACACTATAGCTGAGTTACGGGAGCTCCAGCCTTCAGCAAAGGACTTTGAAGTCAGAAGTCTGATAGGTTGTGGACACTTTGCCGAAGTTCAGGTGGTAAGAGAGAGAGCGACCGGGGACATCTATGCCATGAAAGTCATGAAGAAGAAGGCCTTGTTGGCCCAGGAGCAGGTAGGAGCATTTTTAGCATCACACCATTTCCTCTTTCTGAACCAGAGTGTTCACTGCACCAAATGTTCATCTGCTGAATTAACATCTGGGATCAAGCATGTTTTCCTTTGTGACTCTAGTTAACTACGGTTGCATGGGCAGAAAGGTCTCTCACATTCTTAGCTCTGCTTGAACTGATATTGACTCATGTGAAGGCTCACAAGCTCCCCTTGATTGCTTTATCATGTTTTTATAGTTGTATTTTATTCAGAACCAACTTGGCCTTTTAATTAACGTATTTAAGATGATCTTTTATGGCTGTCAGCTGGGGATTTAGAGATACTGGTACGCATATTATGGGGTGAGTCAGCATTTGCTTTTGTACATTTGTGTTGTGAGCATTTCATATATTTGTGTTGTGGGCATGCATATTTGATTTTAAAACAGGGCTTTGAAGGAATTTAATAAAATTGTTATGTGGCTAGGGAATTGCTTATTTGAGAGCAGGTAAGAAGCTATCTATAAGGTTGTGGTATTTTTCTTTCAAACAAGCTTGCTGCTCTGGACACATATTGATTCATTTGCCGTGTTTCTAGAGAGACGGCCATCAGCCTTGGAGTTCAGAGAGTGATTTATTAGTTACAGACGTTCGAGTGCACATCGTGTGTCTAATAATGTACTCAGCTCCATGGGAAGCCTGCACAAGGAATTGAGGCTGTGAGATTCACAGTTTAAAAACAACCTTGGAAGTCAGAGGAGAAATGCAAATATAAAACAGACGCTTACCAGCCAAAGCATCATAGGACGTAGGGAAGTTAGCTAATGTGAGAACAATGGAGTAAACCAGGGCCAGTAAGGGAGCATTCACATTACTGAGCGGGAATGTAGCTTCTGGGTAGAGAGGAGTGATGAGAATGTGCCAGGTAGCAGTATGGTGTGTATGACTTTCTGGAGATTTGATTACTAAAGTGCTCTGCATATATGTTTTTTTTTTTTTTAATTCTTTTCCTTTTTTTAGTGGTGTAGAACAAATAGACTGGGAAATAGGGAGAAATGAAGACATTTGGGTGGGCTGGGGATAATTGGTGGGAAATCTCAAGAACCTTATTTTTATTGTGACAAAATATATATAACATAAAATTTAACATTTTAACCATTTTTAAGAAACAATTCATTGGAATTGGTGCATTCACAATTTTGTGCAACCACAATGACTACCCATTTCTAGAACTTTTTCATCATCTCAAAACAGAAACTCTGTACCCATTAAATGGTAATTCACCATTTCCCACAAAACCAGTTTTTGGAATGGCAGGTTAATTTGTGAGATGGTTGGGGATCATTTTGTCTTTTGGAAGGCAAAGATCAAAGTCCAAGACTTCAGTGACTTTGTGTGGTCTCTAATCAAAGCATCAGAGGGCAGGAAGCTGCTTGTCAGAGTCCAAGGATGATGTCACCTGTGTTTAGGAATGCAATTCAGCAAATTCATACAAAGGAAAAAATGACAGGATGTGGCAGATCGCTTGGAAGAGAGGAGTGGGAGATACTCATTCAACCTCCTAACAATACCTCAGCAACATCTATCATCTGTACACAGATACTGAGCACCTGTTGTGTTTGGTGTGTTTGTAGGTCTTTGGGACGAGGCATTAGATGTAGCCCCGACCTTGCGATGCTTATATTTTAGATGGGAAATAAATAGTTCATGTAAAAAAAAAAAAAAAAGCAGTCCAGCATACCACACTGCAGGCCAGCAATAGAGATGTTCAAGCAGGTGTGTCTTCCTCCAGGTAAATGACTCAAGATGATCCCCTGTGAGGTATGAGCTGGTTTTTTTTTTTGTTTTTTTTTAAATAATATACTTATAGTGTCTAATTAAAGCTACCCATCCATTCCTTAAGAGGCTGAGTATTAGAAAAGTATGGTCCTTAGCCGTGGTCACACTTTGGAATTTAAGGGTATGGGAAGAGAGAAGCCAGGACAGGGAGTAAGTGGAAGGAAGTGCCAGAAAGGAGGTAGGGAAAGGTAGTGTCTGTCCTGCTGACAAGACCTGTCACCCAGGAGAGGCCAGCACACCCCAAGAGCTCTGCGAGAACCACAAGAGGTCCTCAGAGACTGTTTATTTTAACGGAAGATTCAGGGGCCTGATGAGGAGTTGATGGTGAGCAAGTAAGGTATTGACTTCAGTTTAGCCAGCCTTCCTTGAACACCTTTTGTGTGCCAGGAAGTAAGAAGGATTAGCAAACTGGGTGCAATGGATTATGGGGTTCAGTTGGTGTTTCCCAAATGTGTTAGTTATATCACTGGTGATGTGCAAGGTGGATAAAACTATTTCAAAACATTTACTAGTTTAATATTCAATAGCATATCAAAACATGGAACTTGCACAGATGTTATTGTTAGAACTAAATGGAGGAATTTATATTTAAAATTATTTTATTTTGAAACAATTGCGATTTTATAGAAAAGTTGCAAGTATAGTGCATCAGTCAGGGTTCTATAGTATATTCTTAACACATACATACATACATACATACATATACATATACATACACACACATACACGTTGAATATCTATACAGGAACTGTCTGGAAAATATCCAGCCATGTATTATGAAAAATAGATGCACTTATGGCTGGATTTTTTATGGATAGCCTTTGTGCATGTACACATTGAATATATATACATACACATATACGAGTATGTAGGACTGACCTAATTTTGAGGCCTGGAAAGTCTGAAATCTGTAAGGCAGGCCAGGAAGCTAGAAATTCTTGGGCAGGAGCTGATGATGTAGTCTTGAGGCAGAATTTCTTTTTTCCCTGGGAAGCATCAATTTTTGTTCTTAAGGCCTTTCAACAGATTGGACAAGGCACACCCAGGTTATCAAGGATATTGTCCTTTACTAAAGTGAACTGATTGTAGATATTAACCACATCTACAAAATTCCTTCTCAGAAAACCTAGATTAGTGTTTGATTGAATAATTGGGGCTATAGCCTAGCTAAGATGATGTGTACAACTGTCACATACAGCAGGGGTCCTCATCTTCCAGTAGCCTGGTTGCACAGCAGGAGGTAGGTAGCAGGCAAGTGAATGGAGCTTCATCTGTATTTACAGCCGCTCCCCATTGCTGGCATTACCATCTGAGCTCCGCCTCCTGACCATCAGCAGCGGCATTAGATTCTCTTAGGAGTGCAAACCCTATTGTGACCTGTGCATGTAAGGGATCTAGGTTGTGTACTTCTTATGAGAATCTAATGCCTGGTGATCTGAGGTGAAGCTGAGGTGGTGATGCTGGGAAGTGGCTGCAAATACAGATTAGCATTAGTAAAGAGGTTTGACTGCCCTCGACCATAATCAGTTACTTGCAGACTCATATCAAAACCCTATCAGTGAGTGGCAAGTGACAATGAAGCTGCATCTGGCACTTGAATTCCCCCAAAACCATCCTCCCCCATTTCCCGTCCATGGAAAAATTGTCTTCCATGAAACCAGTCTCTGGTGTCAAAAAGGTTGTGGACTGCCGACATACAGTATTAACAACTCTTTTTTCCTGAACCATTTGAAAAAAGTTGCCAATCCCATGCCCCATTACCTCCTAACACTTCAGTGTGCATTTCCTACAATAAGGCTGTTTTCCTATGAATCACAATATAACCATCAAAATCAGGAAATGAACAATGATACATTATTACCATCTACCTCAGATCCTATTCAAGTGTTACCAATTGTTTCATGGTCTTTTAGAACAAAAGGATCCATTTAATCACACATGGCTTTTAGTTGTCCTGTCTCTTTGGTCTTTTTTAATCTGGAACAGTTCCTTAATTTTTCCTGAACTCTAATGACCTTGGCAATTCAGAAATTTAAAGGCCAGTTATTTTGTAAAATTTAGATTTGTCTAATGTTGCTCATTTTAGATTCAGGACTGTCACAGTTGAGATGCTCTGTTATTCTCATTGCATCCCAACAGGTGACTCTCAATTTCATTTTGTCACATTCATGATGACAGGTGACTCTCAATTTCAGTTTGTCACATTCGTGATGTTCACTTTGCTGTCTGCCATGCTTTGTAATTACAATAAGTATTTTGTGGGGAGGTACTGTCGGACTATGTAAATACCTGTTCCTCATAAAACTTCTAGCTTATTCATTTATTTATATCTGTACAGGCTTGTATTTTCCTATTGAAGCCAGTAAGTTATGATTTATTACTGTCATTATATATTTTTATGCTCAAGTTGTCTCCAGGTTGGCCAGTGAGAATGTCTTCAGGTTGGCTTTTTGACATTTTGACATATCCCCATCTTTGAGTACTATCTTGCTCTCTGGTACAACCAGGTGTTTATATATATATCATACCTGCACACACATTTGCATCTATATTTCTATATTGGTATATATTGAAAACCATGCATTCACACTAGTACCTCCAAGTCCAATATAACTTCATAGAATTCATTCTAGTTTTCACCTTTTTCATGTCTGTAGCTCTTCTCTGACATCACCCTCAATATTTTAACTTATTTTATGCATCTGTGTGCATCTATTCTACTGGTTTGCTGCTGCCCCTTCCCCTTGGTGAACTCAGATGCTCTGTTCCAGGCCATCCCTACATGTGGATTCCCTCCTTACCCCGTGTGGGCCTGATACCCTATTCTGGGCCACCATGGCTCTCTTCTCTACCACCTGTCATGGATGCTGACCTTGTTCTGCTCCACCTGATGGCTTTAGGACTGAATTGTTCAGGAAGGGAAGGTGAATAGGAAGAGAAAGATATTTAGATTTAAAAGAAGTTAATTGACTTTATAGGAAGACATTAACTAAGTAATTGGAAAGAACAGGGATCTGACAAAAATTGTGAGTAATATAGGCAAATAGAGGAGATTTGTAGAATGCTGGGCTAAGTAATGTTTTTTGATTTTTTAACTAGAGACATCAGTTTAGACTTAATGAGAGAGAAGAGGGTACTTCCCCTTCCCTCACACTTACTTCTTTATATTATAATTATCTAGAAGGTTTCTTTTCCCCCTAGGTTTCATTTTTTGAGGAAGAACGGAACATACTATCTGGGAGCACAAGTCCTTGGATCCCCCAGCTACTGTATGCCTTCCAGGACAAGAATAACCTTTATCTGGTGAGTCTTTACATCAGTCTCTTTGGAATTAGTCCAGTGCTGGGATACTGAGATATCACAGTCCTAGAATTAAATGTAGTTCTTGCTCATAGGGTCCATGACACTTCTCATTCATTCAGTTGCTTTCCTGACTTTCAGATGTCTTCCTGTTCTCCTTATCCTAGAGATTAAGGGCTAGTCCATTTAGAAATAGCCCCATTTATTTTTGGATATTGTATCTATGGCTTACAGGGCAATAATGAGAAGTCATTTATTTGGGAATAGTTTATCATCTTTAATAGAATCTTGATTTAATTTATTTTTATTGAGGTATAATTGTTATATAACATTATATTAGTTTTAGATATATAACATAATGATTCAGTATTTGTATGTGTTGTGAATAAATTCAGTTAACATCATTAAATTTTGTAATATTTAAAAATTGAGATGATGCATAGTTATTATTAAGAAAATGCGAACACTGCAGAACTGTATGAACTAGAATATTCTCCCTTTCTAATTTCTTTTCTAGGAAAACATATTAATAGTTATGTGTGTTCTTTCTGACCCTTAACTATGCCTCATGGATAAAATATTTTTATAACTATATTTCTAATACATGTGTATAGTTTGTTTTACAAAATGGTATATTATTCTCCACTCTGCTCTTCAGTTTGCTTTTTGCCTTTCAAAGATTTATCTTGGGCATCTTTTCATGTCAGTATGTAAGATCTGCCTCATTTTTTTGAACGGTGCCATAGGATTCCTGATACACATGTAACATAACTTATAGAACACTAAAATTCATTTTGGGACCTTGTTTAGGTTCTTGGCGTTTTAGAGTCCTAAAGTAAATAAATGTATCCTAGAAACAATTTTTGTCCCTGATTCAGCCCTTAAAATACAATTATATGAGCTTAAAAAAAAAATTTATTTATTTATTTTTAAAAATATTTATTTATTTATTTTTGACAGAGAGAGAGAGAGAGAGAGAGAGAGAGAGAGAGAGAGAGAGAGAAAGAGAGATAGAGAGATAGAGATAGAGAGAGAGATACAGAGAGAGATCTGAACTGGGGGAGCTCCCAGTTCAGCATATGGTTCCGCACGGGCCGGGGCTGGGATTCGATCCTCGGTCCCCGGCACTGCAAAGTGAGTGCTTAACCCACTGAGCCATCCCGGCTTCACCTATTTTATTGTTTTTGACAGAGGCAGAGAGAGATAGAAAGAGAAGGGGGTAGGGCCCAGAGCAGTCTCTGTAGTTGTATGTCATCAGTTTTTCAACATGGTTTCATTCCACACAGGTGGGTGGGGGGCCGTGCAGGACAGAAACTGGGCTGGGGGCCTCTTGCATGGGAGGCATGCCCCCTCGAGCCAGGGGCCGCACTGAGGGGCGAGAACTGAATAGGGGGCCTTTTGCATGGGAAGCACAACTCATATCAACATACCGGTCCACATGTGCTGGTGCCAGGATTTGATCCTCAGTCCCCAGGGCTACAAAGCGAGCACTTAACCTGCTGAGCCATCCCGGCTTCCCTTATATAAGCTTTCATAGAGGCTCATGTAATAGAGAGATATGGACTCTTACTTATTTTGAAATTTTTTGGGAAGGTCTTTACTGCCTTTATTTCTGACCAGGAATAAATAGTTTATTTGCTGTGGTTTCATTTTAGTTGAGAGCCCATGCTGGTAGAGTAGTCCTGCCTCCCTCTGTCCCACCAGCCTTCTAAATGAGGTTATTCTTATTTTTTTAATTTTTTTTTATTGTTTTTGACAGAGGGAGGGAGGGAGGGAGAGAGAGAGAGAGAGAGAGAGAGAGAAAGAGATACAGAGACATAGTGAGAACTGAACTGGGGCACTCCCCAGTTCAGCATATGGGTCCGCACAGGCCGGGGCCAGGATTCAATCCTCGGTCCCCGGCGCTGCAAAGTGAGCGCTGAACCCACTGAGCCATCCTGGCTTCCCTAAGTGAGGTTATTCTTATAGGAATGTTTTAGAAGACTAGCCTTACATCAATCACATGACATGCTCCTTCAGAACCAACACCATGCCTGTTGTGTTTATGGCCTTTTCCTTTTCTTGAAAATTGTCTTGGAAGCTTTTCTTCCTTGAGACCTGGGGCATGAAGCCCTGACCTTCACAAATGACCTTGGTATATTTCTAGGCTCACTGATATTCTAGGATGTTTGTTGCATATGCAACATTTGCCTCATGCTGTCTATATCTCCTGGAGCCCCTCATGTTTGGGTGTATTAACAGACTGTATTAGCTCTAAGAAAAGAAGTTCGTTCCCTTGAAACAGCAGGGGTTTGTTTGTTTGTTTGTTATTGCTGTATTGGGTGTTTTAATTAGAGCTCTGCAAATGATTTAAAAGAGCAACTTGTGAGGAGAAGCTTCATTTTCAAGGCAACTCAGAATACAGGCAGTCTTGGAATTGGAATGGACTCACATTTTTGACAAGTTGAGAGTCCACAGCTTTCTGGTCTGTGTTTCACTGCTCTCTGTAAGCTCATATTTCTCTTCCTCTGGGTTGAAGAGCTCACCTTCTTGATGTCCCATCTCATGGAGCTTCTGAACAGTATGCATTGTTGAGCTACTTTGGGATTCTCATACCATCAAGGTCAGTTTGGAAGGGGTGAGGACAAAGTCTGAGTTTTGTCTGTGACTCAGATGAAAACTAGCAGTCCATTCCTATGTGGGGCAAGTGCAGTTACCATAGGGAATCCATTGCTTGTCTCCGTGGTGGCCAGTGATCATGACCAGAGGCACCCTGAAAGTGACACTCATAGTTTTCTTTATATTGACTGTAGTGTTTTTTTCTTTCTTCTTTTTTCTTTTCATGGCTCAATGGTTTTTCAAAGCACATCTTCAGGAGGGTAACATCTGGGCATTTTGAGAATTTTAATCTTTGGGTGTCACCATTCTTATCCCTACCAATTGGCCTTGTCATAGCGGTAAGAACTTTGCCTTTCTTTTTCTTTTTAATCATGGATTTAACTGCTGTGGACTTGCACTTGAACATAGCCTCCCTGGAATACTGAGATTTGGAATATCTACTGCTCCTCTGCTAGGATGGTGTCCAGGTGCGGGGCCCTCCTTTGGTCCTTTCGGCTGCGGGGCTTTCCTCTGGATTTTGCCATCTTCTCAGTTTCTTCATCCATCATCTTGCAATATAGGCTATCTGGAGTCCTGGTGCTTCAGCATGTTACCTGCCTGCAATATTTTTATAGTAGCTCAGTTGGATAACACTGGTAGGATTTTGTCATTATCTCCTTGTTTGCATTGTCTTCTCAAGTACTTTGTTACTTTGGGGGTAAAGTACTTGCAAAGGATATTGTTTTCATATAAAATTCCACACTTAATGTAGGAATTAAGATGTGATTGTAGATCCACCATCCCTTTTCTGCATTTCTGAAATACCCAGAGCTCTGAATTACCTCAAGTATTTTTGTTACTTATTTGGCAGCAAAGCCTGACTTGAACTGTGTAGTAAAACCTGACCTGAACTCTCTTATTCATTCCCTTTAGAAGTGTGACCGTTCATACATTTCACTGTGAAATTATGAATGAATTTTATTACAGGGGGATATCCCAGGCACTACCCCAGGGTATTACATAATGTAATGTATATGTACCATTTTACCTTTCTAAATCTGAAAACACATCCTGTTGCGAGATCAGGGAACTGCAGATTTTTATTGGTATTGTAAAGTACTGAAATTCCATTGTACCCCTGTTGATGATTTATAGATCACTAAACCTTTGAAGTTTGAGGAAACATATAAATCGTAACAGTTGAACATTAATTTGTAATGCAAATGCAGTGTAAATGAAGACACATTTTATATCAATGAAAAAAAATATAGGATCCCACTTCCGATATATTTCTCAAAGCTATCTCTTTTCTCCAGCTCTGCTTCTACTATGTGAGTACAGGCCGCCATCTTCTTTTGCCTGCATTACTGCAATAACCTCTTCGGTGTTCTCCCTGCCATCTGTCTTGCCCTTCCCTTAGGTCTTCTGCACAGTGCAGCCAAGATATCCTGCTGTTAAAACCCTTCAAAACTCCCTGCTGCCTTCTGGATGAGATCCAGACTTTCCTGCATAAGCCTCCAGCCTGGTTGCTTGCCATTTCTCCCCCTTCACTTAACATTCGTCCTGAACTTCCTTTGGTTCTTTGAATTTGCCTCTGATCTTCCTCCATACTGTTTCCTCTTTCCTTGTTTTCCCTGGTTAACTCATATTGCTCTTTCTGAACTTGGCCCAGAGCCAAAAGTTTCTTATAGAAACTTTTTGTGGACCTTTTATTGGACCTATAGCACTCAGTACTTCCTCTTGCTGAATGAGCATTGGTCTCCCTCACCAGGCTACTCCCTCCCATAAGCAAGGAAGGAATTGTGTCTCTCTTACTTTCAGTAGTTTCCCCAAGTAAATGCTTAAGATGAATGCATGATTAATTTCAGAGATTTGATTTACATACAAATTTACTTATTGGGTTATGGAGATCCTATGTGAGTAGTGTGAGTTTTGCTCTCTAAAGTATATGATTCAATGGGTGTGCCAGGATAGCTCAACAGGTTGAGCGCTTGCCTTACAATCACGAGTTCTGGGGATCAAGTCCCAGCTTTGGCCTGTGCAAACCCGTGTGCTGGGCTGTAGTGCAACTGGTAACCACCAGATGGCGGTGAGGGCTCTCACCTCCCATGCAGGAGGCCCCCTGTTTGGTTCCCACCCCATGCAGCCCCACATCCACCTGTGTGGAATGAAACTGTGTCACAACTAATGATGTACAACTATGGAGACTGCTCTGGGCCCTCCCCCTTCTCTCTCTCTCATCCACCTTCTCTCAAACAGTAAAATAAATCTTAAAAAAAAATGTATGTAATTATAGACCCGGTAGGATTTTCAAAATTTGGAGTGCAATGCAAGAATATTGAACTTGGGTCCTTTTGGATTTTAATGGTTAAAAATTTCCCATTTGTAGTTACATACCAATGAATGTGGCTTACCATTTTCTGCTATACAGAAAATTGTAGCAAAGTCCATTGTCACGTCTGGTTCTATATAACAAGGCTAGTCCCACATTCTGGCAGGTGGCCCATGGAAACAGTGCTTTGTTAATCTGGTTCATGATGAAATCTGTTCAATTCTGTATAACAGATGCCTACAGCAGTGTCCTTCCACAAAGGAGCTGATCTTTACAAAGAAAACATTGTTTTGCAGCTCACCATTTGTAGTATTGTTCTATCTAAATTCTTTGTGAGATTTTTAAAGTTTACTGGCTTTGTATTGATGCTTTCATACTGTGGGTCTCTTCAGGCTGCCTTAGCCCTGAGCTTATAACTGACTTGTGAATCGTCTTTTTCTACATCAGCTTCTCTCTGTTTATTCCCAATATTTATTCCCCAGTTGCGCATAGGGTTGTATTTGTTAAAGTATAGGCTAAGCTACTGGAACAACAACAAAAAAAAAACCCAAAACTCCAAACCCCAAATATATCCCAGGCTGGTGGAGCAGCTCTGTTATATGTGATAATTCAGGGACCCAGGTTCCTTCCATCTTGTGCTTCCCCCGTTCCTTAGGAAGTTGTCCTCTTTGATGTGCTTGAACTTGGGCCATTCCATTCCTTTGTTCCAACTGGCTGGTAGGAGAAAAGAGCAGAAAGGCAGAGCAAGCAAATTTCTCTTATATAGAATGATATGAAAGTGGGACAAACCATTTCCGTTCACATTTTGTTGACCAAAACTTCATAATACGACTGCACATCTATACTCTGTAGGTGCCTGGCCTATATCCAGCTAAAATTCTTACTACTATGGAAGAAGAGAAGAATGGATTTGGGGGGACAGTCTTCCACAGAGATTAAAACAGTAGGTTTGAAACCAGGCCTCCTAAATGTACCTCCTATACTTTTACTCATATTATACTGTCGCATCTGAAATCACTTCTGATATGACCCTGGTTCTGAGGTCCTGCTTGGAATTAGTTCATTATTTTTCCTCTCTCACTTTCATCCCACAGACATGCAGTTTCATGGGTAGTTTTTCTAAGCAGGAGCCGTTCAGAGATGGGCTGTTTCTAGGCAGTGACCCCTGACCTGTATGAACATAGATGATGTTGTTGGGAGTCTGGCAAGAGTCAATGAATACAACTTCATTGTTTATTTTAGTGAAATGTGGCAGCTTATGATAGTTTTGACAGTGAGACATGTGCTGTTTTCATCTCTTGGGTCAGTTTATACAGTTTTCAGGCAAGTCTCAAAGCTCACCGTAGTGTTCGAGTGCTGCTGCCACTTCTGAAGCCCGGGTTTGGAAGACAGTTGCCCATCAGAAGAAAGCTGTGGCTTAGAATATTGGTTCTGGTTTCATTACTGTTCTTTGTTTGATCTCTCTGGAGTCATTGATCTTTTCGGCTTCAATTTCTCATTGATGAAATAAGCTATTAGTACCTCTTGTTGACCCTGATTCAGTTGCTGAGTGTGTTATTGCCTTGGGGGAAAGGGGTTGGTTCTTTGAATTCTCCATGCCCTTGAAATAGTTGTTTGTGTCCTGGTCTTTTGAGGCATATTTCAAGTGAATGCATTGAGCGTTTTACCATTTAGGAGTCACTGCTTAGTTAAGTTGTCCCAATGTGCCTGTCAAGCACCATCAGAGTTTCTGATTCAGGAGGTCTGGGGTGGGGCCCAAGAATTTGCATTTGTAGCCAGTTCCCAGTGAGACTGCTGCTGCTGAGGTCTGGGATCCCCACTTAGCAAACCATGGTCCAGTTGCTATAGTTATAGTTTCTGGTTACTGCATCTTCCTCTCATTCCTTCAGTAACAGGTACACTTGTGAGATCCTTTCTTTTTGCACTTTTAGGCCCAGGAATAGCACCTGCTCCCCTGCTGTTAACTAGCCACAGTATTAGGCTGACCAAATGTCCCATTTTAAACGGGAGCGAAAACAATGGTACTGTCCTGTTTCAAACAGTATGTCTAGTCAGCCTAGTCTCACTGGGCTAAATTTAAGGTGTCAGTAGCCTGACCAGACATACCGTTTGAAACGGGACAGCACTTATTATTTTTTATCCTGTTTCAGATGGTACGTCTGTCTGATCAGCCTACATGGGTGCTTTACCATTCCATGTTTATTTTCTTGGACCTTACCCGCACCTTTGTAAATAGCCCCTTCATTAGTTCATGTCCTCAGTTACCTAGTTTGAATGTGCTGTATGTTTCTGGGCAAGACAATTCAGTGCTCAATGAGGATTTTTTGAATAGATGGATGAATCAGGCTGGGGCTTATAGTTTCTGAAATAAACGGCTTCCTCTCTGTTTCTCTTGGTCATCTTGTAATTCAAGAAGAATAATTTAGGTTCTCTACCAGGGGCCACTCTCTTAGAGGATCCCTTCTTCCTCCCAAAGATCAGGAACACTGGGCAGAGCAGATTGTGATGCCTATAGACTGGTTACATTTTCATGGCACTTTCAGTCATGCTAATTGTAGTGCAAGTATTTCAAGGACACATTTCTAAGTGGTGGCCAGCACAGCATGCTTCTAATGACACCCTATGCAAGTTTGAATAGAGTATTAAAGAACTCTTAAATTATTCACACCCACACATATGCATACATGAATATGCAAGTGTGCAGGTGTATGCATGTGCATATGTATGTATGTGTGCGCGCACACACACACACACACATTTGCCCTTTGTTTCAAATACAACACAACTGCTGGGAATTGCCATCCCAGCACTTGGGGGTATAGATGCAAATACCAATAGAGAAGCAGCCACTTCTTCCAAACAGAACACATGTAAGACTTGCCCTTTAATTAGCATCTGCAGCTGCTGCCATCAGAAGGGTCTGTCTCTGTTGGCCTGAATGTCTTTGCTTTAAAAGAGCAAGTCCATTATAGCTCCAAGCCTGGCTCCTCTGTCAGCTGCTGTGCTTTCACTGCCATCAGCAGGGTTGTCACATAGGTTAGGACTTTTACACTGTGGGGCTCTTTTTCCCTCCTTCTGCCTCCTCGGCCTTTGATTACTATGCCTTGCAAGGACGGGATATTGTTGTTTCAGTGCTGATGGACTGGTTATTTTCCAGTCCTTTTTTGTCAGTGATCTTGTCTTGATATGCAGATAGGCTCTAGGTAGTTATTGAAAAAAGGTAAGCAGCGGAAGTGCTGGCTGTGTTAAGGCCAGTCTTCATACAAGGGACAACTTTCCTGTAGAAACTTTTCAGTTGGCTGGAGTAGGGAACCACATTAGCTCCACAACCTCATCAACACAGGTCTTACTCCAATGCTGGGCCAGCTGTATTAGAATTACCCCAGGAGCTCCTTAAAAAGCCAGACCCCACCCATGGAGCTGGATTCATATTTTTTTTTTTTTTTAAAGATTTATTTTATTAATTTTTGACAGACAGAAACAGAGACAGAGAGAGACAGAGAGAAGGGGGAGGGCCCAGAGCAGTCTCCACAGTTGACATTAGTGTTCCATATAGTTTCACTCCACAGGTGGGCACAGGGCTGCGCAGGGCATGTGGGTCCGCATGGGCCGGGGCCGGGACTCGATCCTCGGTCCCCGGGGCTCGATCCTCGGTCCCCGGGGCTCGATCCTCGGTCCCCGGGGCTTCAAAGCGAGCGCTTAACCCGCTGAGCCATCCCAGCTTTCCCTGTATTCATATTTTTAACAAGCTCCTTGAATGGTTGGGATGGGAAGGAGACATACTTTACCCTTTCATACTGCTTAATTATTTTTTAATTCTTTTTCATTCTACTAGAATTCCAGATTCACACAGGCAGATATTTTTGTTTGTTTTAGTCTCTGCTGTTTCCCTAGTACCTAGAACATTGCCTGATACATAGATTGAATGTGTTTCATCTATTTTAAAATAGTGCTTTCCCGAGTGATTACCCAAAGGCAAGTTTGAAAAGCCTTTGGACTTGCCAGTCTAAGGTTAGAAATCACATTTTGGGGGGATCAACGCCTCACTAGGCATCACTGCGTAATATAAGTTAGGGCTGGGGTCACATTTTTGGACAAAGCCAGATGCTGTGAATGAACGCCCTGGGTGGTGACTTTGGCCTTAATTTATTCATAGTACTCTGTTGACCATGATCTTGCAGACTCTTAGTTTGTGACTTTTGATAATGCTTTTGGAGCTTCTTGATTTGATACCATTTTTAAAAGCCCAAAGTGTTTTCTGAAAGCGTCCAAGTCCAGGTCAGCAAGATGATTGATTAAGCTTGGGTTGGCCACACACAAGCCATCTTCCCCAGGGGCTCCATACCAGGATGAGTGGCTGTACCCCAGTAGGATAATTTTAGGATAGGGGTAATGTTTTGAGATAGCCAAATTTAATCAATAAATATCCAAGCGAAGTCCTCCCAGTGGTGCACAGTTGGAATTTTTTGTGTGATAATCTGTAATCGTGTTGGTGGATCAAGTTTGATTAGTCTCTTTGATCAGGACCCAGTCTATTTAGAGGTTTGTCATTTCTATATGTCTATTTTGGCCTCATGTTGTGGAGTGTGCTGCCTAGCAGCTGTTGTAATTTTTGTTGCTTGTCTTCTCAATCAATCCTGGTTTTGAAGAAATGAAAGTTGTTTGGCTTGTAGAAAAGACTAATCTAGTTTGGGCGGGGATTTTCCGCTCTGGAAATTTGATTTTCTGAATAGGAGCAAAATATGCATATCTTTTTGCCTTTCTGAGAGGTGATTCTTATTTCCTGCACTATTTTACTGGCTATTGCAAATAGACTCTTCAGGAATAGCTGCCAAGTACTAAAATAGTGGTCAGTTTGTGAGTTCTAAAAAGTTTTTTTTTTTTTTAAATATTATTATATTTTATTGTTAAATTTAATGGGGTGACATTGGTTGGTAACAATTAGATAGTTTCCCAATGTACAACTCCACATCACATCACCCATGCATCGCATTATGTGCCACCTCCCAGAATCAGGTCCCCCTCCAACCTGATACATCTGGTGCCCACTCCCCACTCCCCACACAACTCTCCCTCCTCCCTCCTTTCCAGGTAAACACCAAACCATTGAGTGTGTCCATAATGCTGGTGCCTTCTCCCACCTCCCTTCTCTCTTTCCCTCCCCCCTCCTCCCCTTCCCTCAGGCAATCACCAAGTTATTGAGTGTGTCCATAGGTCTCTGTGTCTTTGTAACTTTCAGTTTTATATTCCACCTATAAGTGAGGTCATATTTTTCCGGATTCTTTCATTCTGTCTTATTTCGCTTAATAAGATGGTCTCTAGGTCCACCCATGTTGTCACAAATGACTGTATTTCATCATTTCTTATCACTGAGTAGTATTCCATTGTGTAAATGTACCACATCTTCTTTATCCAGTCATCTATCGAAGGGCATTTTGGTTGTTTCCATGTTCTGGCCACTGTGAACAGTGCTGCGATGAACATGCGGGTACAAACATTTTTAAAGATTAAGGTTTTCAGGTTTTTTGGGTAGATGCCCAGTAGAGGGATGGCTGGGTCATGTGGTAATTCCATTTGTAATTTTTTGAGGCATCTCCATACAGCTTTCCATAGCGGTTGTACCAGTTTACATTCCCACCAGCAGTGTATGAGGGTTCCTTTTTGTCCACAGCCTCTCCAGCACTTGTTATCCCTTGTCTTGTTGATTATAGCCATTCTAACAGGTGTAAGATGGTATCTCATTGTGGTTTTTATTTGCATCTCCCTAATTGCTAGTGATGTGGAGCATTTTTTCATATATCTGT
>PVKE010010232.1:0-42964 GCA_004027555.1 Craseonycteris thonglongyai | reverse complement strand
CTATACATCGCATTATGTGCTCACCACCCAGAATCAGCTCACTTTCCATCACCATGTTTTTTATTCCCCCTCCCTACTCCCCCCCACCCATCTCTTCCACCCACCTCCCCCCTTTCCCTCAGGTAACCACTAAACTATTGACTGTGTCCATGAGTCTTTATTTCTTTGTTCCTTTCAATTCTTAACAAGTAAACATATCAACATCTCTGGAGCCTAAATGACACCTGCATATGAGTGAGTGGTTCTAGGTAAACCATCATCATTATTTTAACAAAATGGCTAGATTATTGAGAAATAGGGAGGGGAGTGGGCAAGGGAGAGGAGGAGAGAGCAGCTAATACTGCAAATTCCATAGAGAGAAAAGAAATAATTACAAAAATCTACCAAGCATACCTAATTGTTTTAAAAGCTTGCATTCACCACGCAAGCATGTGGTATAAAAATAAACTTTATATAGGGCAGTAAAATCTTAAATTAATAAATAAATGAAGTCTGCTTTGTTTTCAGTTCCCCAGAATTTATTCCAAATGTGCAGGTAAATGGCTATAGTCAAAGGGGAAGTAAATGGTAATTTACCATGCCAAGTCAAATGACTACAGCTAATATATTTAGCACTAAACATTTTGTGCTTTCCAGAAAATTCTTCCAAAATAACTAGGGTTTGGGACACTACTTTTTCAGGTCTATGAAGACAGAAACATCAAAAGTTAGGCCATCTCTACAATATTACACAACAGCAACAGAGTAGGGTTAAAGTAAAATTTCATCACCTATACCATTTCCACCAAAATGGCTATGTTTTTCTATAAATCATTATGTCATTTCATTCATCCTCTCGACAAACAACATGAAAATTTTATTCACCAGAGATTTGCTAAGATTTGCTAACTAGAAAACAGATCCTTCTGCCATCCAAATCTCAGAGAATTTCTGCTATTGAGGATATTGGCTTCAATTAAATTTAAGTATCCTATTCATAATATAAGCTAATGGCTATTTTAATGTAAATGTTGAGCCATTTTAAAACAGATACAGACCCTTAAGATACCTTTGATGGTCAATGTTTGGATAAGCTGAAAGCTTCTTTCAGATCAACTCAGACAACATATGTTATCGTGACATTGTACTGACTTTCTGGAGACCTGAGTTCTGTTATTCATTCCAAAAGTAATTAGTAGTGGTATAACCTTGATCCAATCACTTATTCTAAGTGTCAGTTTTATCATTAAAAAAAGGAGAGGGGGACTGAATGAAAGTCCCTCATAATTCTAAAATTAGGTACTTCATTGCTTTAAATTATGTCAAGTCCACAGGCTCAAATGCATCTTTCAGTCTTCAGAAATTTCCTTTCCATTAACTATCAGTATGATGACCATGAAGTGCTGACCTTCTGAGTCAATAAATTGCAATCTATAAAGCTAAAATATCAATAAAAGAAGGAACATGAGCTTTTTATTCCTTTTCAGTCTATAACTGAAAGAACAAAGGCAACATTGAAAGGAAGTAATGAAACTTCATGCTTCTGGAGTACTTTACTGATGTTCTCGTAGCTTGCTGGACGATATAAAACTAAATGCTCATTTGAACAATTATATAATTGCTTTGCTTCTTAGCTTTGTTTTAGTTTTAGTAATATTGCAAAATGTCTCATAAAATAGGTAATCATTCACTCTCAGAAGTGTTTTTGCAAACAAAAAGTAGCTTAAAAAGCAAATCTGTTTAAATGTTGCTTAACATCTTATACTCATCAAAGGATATTAGAGCTAAGAGGTTCCTTAAAATGTCCTTTCACACAATCCACTTGACAAAAGGGAATGTTGAGGGCAGAAAAGTTAACTTAATTGCTCAATGACACATAGCTAGCAATTAGCAGGGACGGGAATCTCTTGACTTCAAATCTAAGGCTCATACTCATGGAAAATGTCTTCCTACCAAATTTTTGATTAAGAAATTTCCATTATCAAGAGAAATATACATTTGTTTTAGAATTGTTGGCACACTTGCTCTTGAAAACTAAACCACAGAGTTTACAAGATGGTTTCCCAGCTACCTCCACAACACACACTTGAAAACATTTTTTTCAAACATTTGAGTCACTGCCACAACAAATACTTGCTAGATTAGCTATAGTTTAGGTAAACTAGTTAAATTTGTGGTAACACCTTATTCTGTCGGACTATTATTTTATCCTGTATTCTGAATTGCTATTTAATCTCTTGCCAGAGATATCAACTATCCAATCCATTGATTTCTTTAGATTGTACAAAACTGACAGAATCAGAAACATATAGCCACTTCAACTTCTGAAATATAGCCCATGAATATACTTAAATAATTCAACTATTTGAAATAGCAAAGAAAAAACTTTTTACACAAAAACTAAAGTAAGCGAAGACAGCTTTTGAACAAAATAGCACATGTAGCTATGAAAATCACAATTAAAATGAAGGCTGAAGAAAATATTTGTCACACAAAAATTTTCAAAAGTGGTCATCTAATGATCATAACAAAAAGTAACACAAGCCCAGAGTTCAGAGGTACAGTAGTAACCAGAAAATAAAATATTATCTTTAAAAAGTTGTGTTTTTTTAATATCAAAAGGTTCAATTAACACACTCAAAAAAACAAGAAAGCATAAAGTATAATGTAAACAACTGATTAAGGGAAATTTGACATGTATGTCCCTTAAAAAGTAAATTTCAGAATAAAGAAGATCTTACAAAGAACTCAAAGAAGATGTTGTTGTCGACATATTGGTACTCAAAGAAGACATAACCTGACTTCTTAAGGTGCACAGCATAGATCAAAGACACAGTGCAGTCATCACGATTTGACTCTATGTAATTTCCACGAGGAACCCAAGAAGAACTGTGGAAACAAAACCATGAGGCATTTCAGGTTAGCATTCAAAAACCTCCTCTGTTCACAAGTTATGTAACTCAGATTCAAAAGTAGTTTCATCAGCAAGGAACAGCAGAGAAGACCAGAAGTTTTTCTGAACCTTGAAGACCAACACCATTATTGGGAAAAGTCTCCTTTTTATGGCACATGATTTCCTAAATCTTGGTAAGGTTATGTGAACAATTGACTATGAAACTATTTTAACCAAAAATTTAATCACTAAAGAGAAGACCACTATATTAGTCTTGGGTAGAATTTCTCTCAAATAACATCAGAAGTTGTATTTATAAGCACATACACATGGAATGGGGGGGGGGGGTGAGGCTATTCCTTGATATGAGAGAGGAAATTGTTCTAGAAAAAGCCCATTTAAAATAAACCTAACTAAAATACAGATCATAGTTTCACAGTACATAGTAGGGGTAAAGTCTAATTGGAATTTTTATGTTTAAAATAAAACAGGTGAAAATTTAAGAAAATACACTGGTTAACAAAATTTGGGTTGTAAATCTAACCATAAGTTAATTCTTATAATTAACCAATCATGCATCATGTGTCAACTTCTGGGGCAAAAAGGAAAAAAGATAAAAAGAAGAAAGTCTATCCAAATGTTATGCTAACACAACTTCTCTTCTTTTCTTTATTTAAGATTTTATTCTATTCTTTTGAGAGAAGTTGCGAGAGAGAGAGAAAGAAAGAGAAGCAGGGGGGGCCTAGAGCAGTCTCCACAGTTGTACATTATTAGTTGCGACACAGTTTCATTCCACACAAGTACATGTGTGGCTGTGCAGAGTGGAAAATGAAGTGGGGGGCCTCCCACTTGGGAGGCAAGAACTTTCACCATGATCTTGGAGGTTGCCAACTGCGCCACAGTTCAGCATATTGATTTGCACGAGCCAGGGTCGGGATTCAGTACCCGGACCACGCTGTTGCAAGGCAAGCACTCAACCTGCTGAGCTATCCCAGCATTGCCAATGTCCTTCTCTTCTGATTTAAATTTTTATCTTGATAATAAGAGTGAGATTTTGGTAATTATTTTCTTTTCCTAACAGAAAAAAAGCATTTGAATCAAAGACTGAGACTTTCACATTCAACATGACTAACTGGTATTGGATTTGCCCTTTCTTCTTTAACCATCTATTACATTAAGAAAATACATACTGCATTTTCAGGCATTGATAACAGGCAGTGCAGGACTGAGATTCCTGAGAGTAGAAAAACACATGAAGTAAAGCCCAAATTGACCTTGGCCTCCTTGCTCAGTACACATTCCAAGAGATAGTACCCACTGAATTGAGGAGTAGTGTTGAGAGTTTGGGGCAGCTGAAAGAGCTGTAATTTATAGACATGAGCATCAGAGTAAACAGAGTTTCCAGAAATATGTTCTTTATAGAGTTTCTCTGTAGGTCATGGGCTTGAGGCTGGTCTACAGGACCAGCAGCCATGGCAAAGCTTGGACATAATCGAGAGGTCACTGATGGGAGTCATTAGAGCTTTAAACCAATCAGAGAATGAAAAAATGTGATAACCTTATTGGACATTCATTTAAGATTCCAGCATTGCCACACCTCAGGAATATGGCCTATGCCCTAGAGCAGGTATCAGCAAACTTTTTCATAGGGACAGAGAGTAAATATTGTTGGCTTTGTGGACTATCTGGTCTCTTGCAATATTTAACTCTACCACTATAGCTCCAAAAGCAGCCATAGACAACGCATAAATAAATGAATGCAGTTGTGTTCCAATACAACTTTAACGAAAACAGAGAGGCTCACAGGCTGTAGTTTGCCAACTCCTACCCTAGAGTAAGGGCCATGACCTAGGACTAAGTATAACACCAATACAGAGCCATGTTTAAAAATAGTAAAATCAGGTCTGATGAGATTACGGGGTTTTTCCAGTAAATGAACTGCTGGCCAGAACAAAATTCAACACCTTGTAAATGAAGAAAAAAATTAATCTATTTTTCCTACATGTTAACATTCATAATGCTCAAGATACAATAAAAATTTACTAGACAAGCAAAGTGAGAAAACATGGTTCTTAACTGAGAAAAAAAAAAAAGACAGTCAAAAGAAACAGATAAGTATTAAAGACAGCTCTTATAATCAACAACATTAAAACCAGGAACACAGTGAGTGAATCCAATGTCCAACAAAATGTTATTCAAAAGTGAGGCTTAAATAAAGATAAATAAAAATTTTAGCTGCATAAAGCTGAGAGAGTTTTTAAGCAGCAGATCAGCATTACAAGAAATCATAAAGAAAATTTCACAGGCTGGAGAAATAGTACTAGATGAACATGCAGATCTATATTTTAAAGAAGGGAAATTAGGAGAGAAGAGAGGGAGGGAAGGAGAAAAAGAGTCTTTTGGCATAGCTAATTATTTTCCAGCATCCTCAGCTCAAGATAAAACTTTTTGAGATCTTGAGAAGCCAGTGTTGTCAGAAGGTAGACAGAAGCCTAAAGTTTAATTCTCCTAAACAGGGCTATATGAAAGGAAATGTCACATAGTCAATACAAAAAGAACAGGAAAGATCACAGCACAAAGAAAAACATTTCATTTTGTTTTTGCAAAACAACTGCACATTTCTCCAATGGAATAATAGACAAAGCTAATAATCTCCTATAAGAGGTAGAAATTAAGCAATTGAGCTTTTCATATCAGGTACTTAGTCCATTGTCTCTTATAGGAGATAATCAAGTGTCTAAATAAAGGTTACACATTTTTCCTTTCAGAGGAAAAGGAAAAAAAAATCTGGAATCATTTATTAAAAATTAGAGAAAGGTTTGTAGAAATAACACTGGCTTGAGTGTAGTTATAAATATATTATTAGAAAATTAATTTTGCTTTGTAATAGCTTTATCAGATCTTTGCATATGGTAACTACTGTGTCCTGAGAGAAATTATTTTAACTTCATGAAAATTCAGCTACATTATTTGTAATGAATGGGAAAAAAATGACTCTTTGCAATTTGCCTATCTATAATTCCATTTAGCACCAAGAGTATCTTCAACTTCTTTCTGGAAAAGAACAATTCTACCCTTCTCAACAATTCAGTCAAGATTCAAAGGTTCCTTTGGATGCTTACTTGTTACAGCCAACTGGCCTGGTGTCAGAAGGACCAACTACAGTGTCCATGAATGTCGCAACATTGGAAAATCCTGCTGGTAATTCATCCCATTCATCAAATTTGATGCCGCTGCCCAAGGAGTAGGTACCTTCACCACACTTACTGCACACCTGGTTCTTCATTTCTAGATATTCTCCAGAAGCACAGGAGAAAGCTGGAAGGCAGAAGAATGTATAATCCATTAGTCACCAGACTCCCCCATCAATTTCCTCCCCTTCACACTGTCACCAAAATTATTTTTGTAAAGCTCTGATCATGTCACACACTATCTAAAGCTTTCCAAATTCTACCTTATTACTACTTGCATTTCACAGTCTGGCCCCAATCTGTTTTGTCAGTCTCATCCATTGCCCCACCTTTTCCAACTATAGCAAAATTCCTATCATTCCAAAAACATTTCACCCTCTTTCTTGTTTCTGTAGTCTTCTTTCTTCATAACAGACTTCCCTGCCCCCACTAGATAGTCAGTTCTGCCACCCTGTGCTCCTCAATACTCTTCTACTAATACCTCCACTAAAGCACTCTCTCTATACATAGATAATAGACTGATAGATGATAGATAAGATGTAAATATAAATGCAGAGATAGGATCAAGACAGAAATAGAGGGAGAGAGGAAGGGAGGGGGGGAGGGAGAGGCATGGGGGGTGGGGGAGCACTTATCAGTTGTTGTGAGGCTTTGAGTTTCCAGAAAGTGAGGATCATTACATTTGGTTTCCTAATGGTAGATGTCTGATATTAAGTTCAAATAAAAGGTTGATCCAGCAAGTGAGAAATAAACATAAAGACACAAAAGGCAGTGCGTCACATGCAATAGCAAAACTAGTATTTGCACTCTGAAACTATGAGCCCACTTGTTCAATATTCACAGCTCCAACCTAGCCGTTTCCACAGCCTACCTCTTATTACTGATGTCAAGTTCTCTGCTAATACTGAGAACTGTACCCAGCAGACATGGGTAATGCAATGAACAGCTGACACAGTTATAGAAAAGAAGGTTGTGCTGCTGCTAAGTTATTAGTCATTCAACAAAGGCAAATCTATGGCCCCTGAGTGTGTGGCTCTGTGCTCAGGGTGGTATTAGTGACTGAAAAGCAAAGGCTTTCTAATCTTTTAATCAGGATATTACAGAAACAAGAACAAAGTAAAACCTCCAAATTGTCTGAGAGGGAAAAAAATCTCCCAGCAGAGATCAAAGCAGAAAGCCTCACATTCAGGTAGATTCCCCTTTTAGAATACATTTGGAAACTTAGAAAGAAATAAAAGCTAATTTTAAAAATGAAAGAATTAAATCTAAAACCCACATTCATCTATTAATACTTATCCCTCCTAGGAAAGCTTAAGATGTTGTACAATGAACTTCTAACTTTGAAACCAACATCTCCAAATTAGTAAAATATCAAAAAATAAGAAAAGTTTAGGCAAATAATTTTTGCATGCTGGCTACAAAATCAAAACTGTTTTGGACCACATTGTATATCACTTTCTAATTCTGTGACCTTGAATGAGTTAGCTACTTCACATCTCCAGGTCTCAGTTTCTACCTCTGAAAAATGAGAAAATAATCAGGTACTCTCTCTTAGGACTATACTGAGAAAATAAAATATAGTAAAAAATGGGTAACACAGTGCCTAGCATTTAATAAATGCTTACCATATGCAGTTATTATCACTACCAGTACTACCAACAGAAAAACACAATTATGGAAATCTTTTTATTTTACTTTCTATGGTTTGTAGGTCTTCTAATAAATGATAAATATTCAACATCATGAACCAAGAACCAACATTACACTAAATCAAGGATCAGCAAACTATGGCTCACAGGACAAATCCAGCCAGTGTCCCATTTTTTTTTTTTCTTTTCTTTTCTTTTATTTTTTTATTGTTAAATTTAATAGGGTGACATTGATTGGTAACAATTAGTTTCCAGATGTATAACTCCACATCACATCACCCATGCATCACATTATGTGCCCACTACCCACAGTGTCCCATTTTTGTAAGTAAAGTTTTATTGAAATACAGTTACAACCATTCATTTACATATCATCTATGCTTTCCTACCACAATGACAAAGTTGAGGAGCTGTGACAGAAACGGCACTGCCTACTAAGTTGAAAATATTTAATTTCTGATAAAATAATCTTGGAAGCCAGTTTAATCTAGTGTCCAAAACTGAATTTTTTTTCAAGATTTATCTTGTTTTTTGACAGAGACAGAGACAGAGAGAAGGGGGGGGGGCCAGAGCAGTCTCCATAGTTGTATATCATCGGTTTTCAACATGGTTTCATCCCACACAGGTGAGTGGGGGCCACACGGGTGGGAACTGGGCTGGGGGCCTCCTGCATGAGAGGCATGCCTCCTTCGAACCAGGGGCTGAACTGGGGGTTGGGGATAGGGGTAAGGGGGTCAAGAACTGAACTGGAGGCCTCCTGCATGGGAAGCACTCCCCAGTTCAGCATATGGGTCCACATGGACCGGGACCAGGATTTGATCCTCGGTCCCCAGGGCTGCAAAGTGAGCACTTAACCCGCTGAGCCATCTGGCTTCCCCAAAACTGAAATTTTAACTTAATAAGAAGTAATATTTTGTGACAAGTTATAAGGGGCTCTGGAATCTCAAAATAAAATTGTATTTGTTTTATTTCAGGTGTTCATTGTGCTGTTAAAATCATTAAGAACATCCCCAACACTTAAAGAGATATTTTCTTTGTCTAAGAATAGGAGGAATTCTGAGGAAGAAAGTTGAAAGTGAATGTATTGCATATTTATTACATACTCAATTAATTTTACTCACAGTAGTTACATAAGGTCATGAGCACTAAACCATTGCTCTTAGGGAAAATACAGGGTTAGGCTCCTAAGAACCTCTGATCACAAAATGTTCATCAATATATGACCTTGTTTTATGTGTTTCAGTTAAAAACATCGTATTTAATATATTAATATATTGTTGATTCATTAGCATTGAACAGCATTACAAATCATACTTGAAATAAGCTTATTTATTTATTTATTCATTTTATTTTTATTGCTTTCAACAGAGAGAGGTAGAGAGAGAAATACAGATGGGGGGGCAGAGTAGTCTTCACAGTTGTACATCACTAGTAGTTTTTATCGATATCGTTTCTTTCCACACAGGTGGGTGAGAGGCTGAGCAGGGCAGGAACCAGGCCTGGGGCCTCCCACATGGGAAGCATGCCCTGGCAAGAACTGAACTGGGTAATGCGATGCATGGGTGATGTGATGTGGAGTTGTACATCCGGAAACTATCTAATCGTTACCAATCAATGTCACCCCATTAAATTTAACAATTAAAAAAAAAAAGAACTGAACTGGGGGCACACCCCAGCTCAGCATATGAGTCTGCACAGGCTGGGACTCGATTCTTGAACCCTGGGGCTGCAAGCCAAGTGCTCAATCTGCTGAGCCATCCTGATGCAACCTAAGCTTATTAACTATAATAACAAATGTATTTTCTCCAAAAGGTACATGACAGTCCTCCTGCACTTAGAACACTAGCCAGCACTTTAGCACTATTTTAAACACTAAAATCACCAATAAGTAGCACAAAATGCAAAACACATGTCCATTCAATGAAATAGATACTCGTTAACACTATGAGAAATGAAATAAGAAGGCAAAATGTCACTTTGTTCCACCTCAGCTGGGACCACATGGTCAGGTGACTCAAATTTTACTGCTCTGCACATATCTGCAAATGACTGTGAAAGAAGTATGTATTGATTTGGGTTACAAATAAATTTTATATAGTAAGTTAATTGCAAATATGAAATCCATGAATAATAAGAATTGATGTATTTATATTAGAATTATGAAGGAGGAAGATACTATGCACATTTATCAGATGAGAAAACGGAGGCACAGTACACTTAAATAACCTGATTAGAAAGGTAACCAATTAACAAGTGGCAAAGCTGACAGTCAAATTTAGCTGATTTCAAAGCTCATGTCCCCCCAAAATTGAATTCAAGCAATTATTATAATCAATACCAAAAGGGCAAGCAATTCCAAATGAATTCATTATTATATTTCACACCATTCTTTATTTCCTACCTTGAACTGTTAAACAATACTCATATGGCATTATAAAGCAATAACCATGCCCCACCCTCATATTTCTTGAAGAATTTTTAAAATATCATACCTAAAACACAGTCATAAAATATTTTATTAAGTTACTAAATTCTACAAATCTTAATGTTCTTGCCTGTAAAATAGTAATAATATCTATTTCAAAGTGTTGTAACAAATGAGATATTCTACATAAAGCATTTAGTAATGTGCCTGGCATAAAGCACATAACAAATATTAGCTACAGCTATTAATAATATAATTCAGGGATCTGGGACAATAAGAATTCTAGCACCAGGCTTATGATTCTATATCTCCTCAGAATTATTACATAGTCAGTTAGTTAAACAGGTTTAGAGCTTTTCATAATACAGGTTGCTGAAGAGTGTAAAACATTGTGTATTTTAATCATTTGCTACTCCTCAATATTTTTTTTCCATCCTGGAATTCAGTTCTAGTCACATGTCAAAGGAATAAAAGAGCCACACATTCTCATTAAACACTATTTACACCACAAGATTATGTCAACACAGCAGTGCCAACCTCTTTTGGAAGTCACCAAACAATGATCAGCTTTCTCTTTTCCTATATCTTCTGTCTCAACCACATCTACTTTCTACTTCAAAGTTGCTATTTTTGGTCTTTGGCTCTTAGTTGGATTTTAAGTTTGTTTGTTTGTTTTTTAATTATCTTAGAAATTACATTCTTTTCTTTCAAAGTTCTTTAGAGTACAACATAAGACCCTTTCAACAAAAGCAGGATAATAGTTACTGTAAAAAGCCATTGTAACTGTTGTAAATGTATATTTTATTTGAACAATTAGTCATTTCTAAAATAAATGCTATTTTTCTTCAACAACCTCAAAATCCTGGAGTAACTGAATTGAAGATAATCAAATTCCAAAGTTTTATATGAAAACAGAAAGATCTTATTTGAATAAAGTCACACACTATTTAACAGTTGGCCTAATCTGGGATTTCATAATATTTTACTTAAACACCCAAATCTTAAAGTCTAAACTGTAGTCAAGAGGTCATGTGCTAAACTCTGTGCTTTTTCTCAGCTTTATACCTTTTCTTTTCTGACATCTATTGCTTCTATTTAGTCTGAAAAGATTGAAATATGCAGGTGTGAAGAATCAGATATAGAAAAAGACATGTATATCTATCTGTCACCAATTGGCTGAATCAATTTATTCAACCCTCTGTGCTTCCATTCATTCACATGCACAATGAGAATACCACTTCTTCCTCCCTCATAGGACTGACTGCTTGTGGTTCTCTGAGACATTGTGGAAACTACTCTGAAAGTAAAGTGACATGAAAATCCAAAGCATTACTATAATCATGCAACCACTCCATACAGTGTACCAAATAATGGCTACTAAACCAAATCATCTATATGCTGATTATCATCTATGGCAATCTTGTCCAACCCATGGTCCTTGGGCCACATGCAACCCAGGACAAATTTGAATGTAGCCCAACACGAATTTGTAAACTTTCTTAAAACATTGAGATTTTTTTTGCAATTTTTTCTTAGCTCATCTGCTATCATTAATGTTAGTGTATTTAATATGCGGCCCAAGATATTTCTTCTTTCAGTGTGGCCCAGGGAAGTTAAAAGATTGGACACCCCTATGATTTATGCCTAACTATAAAGAAAATCTATTTTAAAATCTTTTGTTACAAGGACCTCTTAGTTTTGTTTTTTATTTCTCTAGAGACCTCATGCTTTGAAAAGTGACAGCTATCAATTACATTTATTCATAAGTCATCCATTTTTTCTATTGAAATTAAAGTTAATACTGAAATTTGTTTTTTAAATAGTAAACAGTAGTAATAAGTTGTAATAAAAGAATTTTCAATATACTTGTGTAATGAGATGTTGATAAATTTGTGACCCTATGCAATATCATTATAGATAAGTATCTGGGAATCACACTATATTACATTAATAATTATTAATAATTAATAGAATTAATAACTATTAATATTGAACTATTACATTATTGACTATATTCCCTATGATGTACTTTACATACTGTGACTATTTTTTTAAATTAAAGTTGATATACACTATTACTTTATATTAGTTTCAGGTGTACAGTATGAAGTGATTCCCTTGATAAGTTTAGGACCCATCTGACACATATACACTTTGTACAATACTACTGACTACATCCCCCATACTGTACTTTATATCCCTGTGACTATTTTGTAACTACCAGTTTGCAGTTCTTAATCCCTTTACCTTTTTCACCCAGCCCCCAAGCTCCCTACCATCTAGTAACCATCAGTTTGTTCTCTGTATCTACAAGTTTATTTCTGTTTTGTTTGTTCATTTATTCTGTTCTTAGATTCCACATACAAGTGAGATCATGTCATATCTGTCTTTCTTAGTCTGATTATTTCACGTAGACTAATACTCTCTAGTCTAGGCCCATCCATGTTGTCACAAATTATAAGATTTCATATTTTTAATAACAATTGTCTATTGATTGACATTTCAGTTGTTACCATATCTTGGCTATTGTAAATAGCACTGCAGTAAACATAGGGGTGCACATATCTTTTTGAATTAGTGTTTTGGATTTTTTCGCATAAATGCTCAGAAATGGAATTGCTAAGTTATAAAATAGTTCTTTTTATTTTTTTTTTAGGAAACTCCATACTGTTTTCCATAGTGGCAGCACCAAATTGTGATCCTACCAACAGTTCACAGGAGTTCCCTTTTCTCTACATCCTTAACACTTGTTTGTTGATTATTGATGAAAATCATTCTGACAGGAGGGAAATTGTATCTGATTATGATTTTTATTATCATTTCTTTGATGATTAGTGATGTTGAGAATCTTTTCATGTGTATTGGCCATCTGTCCTCTTCAGAAAATGTTTATTCAGGTCCTCTGCACATTTTTTAATCAGATTTTGTGTGAGTGTGTGTGTGTGTGTGTGTGTGTTTTGAGTTGTATGTGTTATTTTTTCATAAATGTTGGATATTAATGCCTTATCAGATATATCATTGGCAAATACTCTCTCCCATTAAGTAGGATATATTTTTATTTTGTTGATGGTTCCTTTTGCTGTGTAAAAATATTTTAGTTTGATATAGTTCCATTTGTTTATTTTTTATTTTGTCTACATTGCCCAAGGTGATATATCAATAAAAATATACTAAGGGTGATGTCTGAGTTTACTTCCTATATTTTTTTTAGAATTTCATGGTTTTGGCTCTTACATTTAAGTTTTTAGTTTATTCTTTTTTATAGAATAAAAGGGGGATTGTTTTTTTTTCCATGTATCCGTCCAGTTTTCCTAGCAACATTTTTTAATACAACGTCTTTACCCCACCCCCACCCCTGTATAGTCTTGCTTCCTGTCACAGATTAATGACCATAAAGGCATAGATTTATTTCTGGGCTCTCTATTCTGTTCCATTGATTAATGTGTCTATTTTTTATGCCAGTATCATGCTTTTTTTATTATGGCCTTACAGTATAGTTTAATGTCATGTAGTGTGATACCTCTAGCTTTCTTCTTTCTCAGGATTGCCATAAATATTCTAGATCTTTTTGGTTTCATATAAATTTTAGGGTTGTTTGTTCTATTTCTGTGAAAAATGCCATTGGCATTTTGATAGGGATTGCATTGAATCTATAGGTTGTATTGGGTAGCATGGACATTTTAACTATATTTACTCTTCCTATCCATGTGCACAGTATATGTTTCCATTTATTTTTATCTTCTTTAACTTATCTCTTCAATGTCTTATAATTTTCTTAGTACAGGTCTTTTATTTCCTTGGTTAAATTTATTCATAGGTAGTTTTTGTTTTGGGAGGGGTTTTGTTTGGTTGGTTTGTTTGTTTGATGCAACTGTAAATGGACTGTTTTCTTCATTTCTCTTTCTGATAGTACATCATTGGTATATATAAAAATGCAATTAATTTCTAAATATTAAGTTTATATCCTGCTACTTTCTTAAGTTCATTTATCAGTTTTAATCATTTTTTGGTGAAATCTTTGAGGTTCTTTATTAAAGTATCACATCATCTGAAAATAATGACAGCTTTACTTCTTTCTTTGCAATGTGGATGCCTTTTTCTTTCTTTTTCTTGTCTGATTGCTGTGGCTACGACTTTCAATACTATGTTAAACAAAAGTGGTAAAAGTGGACATCCTTGCCTTGTTCCTGATCATGAGAAGAATGCTTTAAGTATTTTCCCCCATTGAATAGATTAGCTGTGGATTTGTCACATATGGCCTTTATTAGGTTGAGATATGTTCCCTTTATTTTCATTTCACTGAGTTTTTATCATAAATAGATGCTGGATTTTGTCAAATCTTTTTCCTGCATCTATTGATATAACCATATAATTTTTATTTTTCACAGTGTTTATGTGGCATAGCACGTTATCTGATTTGTGGATATTGAATCTACACTGCATACCAGGAGTAAATCTCACTTGATCGTAGTGTGTGTAAGCCTTTTAATGTATTGGTGAATTTGGTTTGCTAATATTTTATTGAGAATTTTTGTATCTATGTTCATTAGGGATATTGGTTAAGTTTTCTTTTCTTGTAATCTCTTTGTCTGGCTTTGAAATCAGGGGTAATGGTGGCCTTGTAAAATGAGCTTGGGAGCCTTCCTTCCTTTTGAAATTTTTGGAATATTTTGAGAAGAACAGGTGTTAATTTTTTATTTTGTGTGTTAGTAAAATTCACCTGTGAAACCATCTGGTCCAGGACTTTTGTTTATTGATAGCTTGTTAATTACTAATTTGATTTCATCAGTAGTAACTGGTTGGTTCAAATTTTTTGTTTCTTCTTGATTTAGCCTTGGAATATTGTATATTCTAAAATTTATCCATTTCTTCCCAATTGTCCAGTTTGTTGGTATAAATGTTTCTTGAGTACCTAATATTTGCTAGGCAAACACTAGACCAAAGCTATTTTGGTGAATAAGATAAAAACAGTCTCTCATACCATCTTCTATTCTAGCCTAATCTAGATTTATCTTCCTCAAAATAAGTTAAATTTACATTCTACTAAGCTAAAGTCACTGCAAAATTTATCTTACCTATTAACTTAAATTAATAGCTAAAGTAAAATAATTATGTATATTTTAGGGGAAATTATTAAGCTTGTCTACTTTTTTCAATTGTTTAGTTTCACTTAAATAAAATCAATAAATAAGTTTAAGCTATAGACACTGTTATCACTGACTACACAAAAATACTCTTACAACTATTATTATTCACTACCATTAAGTGCTATATAAGTGGGAAATAATACATAATTTGTGGGTCTCAAAAGTAATAAATTTTACTTCCATCAATCATTTAGCCAATCAATAATCATTACGACATAATTAAAACTTCCAGTGCCTGTCAGGTTTATTATTATAATTCTTCTCACAGTAAACAAAAGAAAATAGGAAATGGCATCTATGTGAAATTGAGCATCATACTGAATCCAATCATATCTCAGTTCTTATTCCTCCCTCATTGCTAGTGATGAAGAGAACACCTGACCACTATCTTTTTAAGGTCTTGTGAAATTCTTAGAGAGAAAAAATCATTTTTATCTCTCATTTTACAAAAGTGAAGCAGGAAGACACTCCAAAACAGTACATTAAAGCAGGCTATTTCTTGCTAATGTTCTTATTCACATTAAGGCATTATTTTACTTTGGCTGAACGGAATTCTTGTTCACTTTAATTGGAAAGACTCTATTTATCATAAGAGGATGTTTTTCTTGTCAAAAAAGACAATGTAGTAATGCTGGCTGGTTTGTGAGTACATCAAAAAGAAAAAACTGCCATGTGCAATGTAAAGCTGGAGGAGAATAGCAGATGGTAACACTGTCCAAATTACAACTGTGGCAGACATTGCAGTGTTCATGAGCATTGAGAAAAGATATTAGTATTCCATTATAATTTACGTAATTCATAAGTTATAGGATCTAAGGCATAATTTTGTCATAAAATGAATAAATCATGATATACAACAACACTTAAAACTATTAGAAACAACCTAAGTGCCTATCAATAGATGATTGACTAAAGAATACATGGTGCATGTACACTATGAAATATTACTCAGCTATAACAAAAAATTAAATCTGGGAATGCCAGGGTAGCTCAGCAGTTGAGTGCTTGCCTCAAAATCTCAAGATCGAAGGTTCAATTCCCAGCCCCAGCCGCTCTAACCACATATGCGGAATTGCAGTGCAGCTGGTACCCGCCATGATGGCATGGTGCCAAAGGTTCTTGCATCCTTTGTGGGAGGCTCCCAGTTCAGTTCCCACCTCATGTGGCCCCACATCCATCTGTGTGAAATGAACCCATGTCACAGCTAATGATGTACAGCTATGGAGATTGCTCTGAGTCCTCCCCTCTTCTCTCTCTCTTTCTCTTTCACATCACAAAACAACAAAATAAATCTTTTTTAAAAAAAGAAGAATGAAATCTTACCATTTACAACAACATGGATGGACCTGGAAGGTATTAAGCTAAGTGAAATAAGTCAAACAGAGAAAGACAAATACCATATAATCTTATTTATATGTGGAATCTAAAGAACAAAATAAACAAAATAGAAACAGACTTGTAGACATAGATAACAAACTGATGGTTGCAAGATTTTTTTTGGCGGGGGGTAGGTAGGGGTTGGGCAGCTGAGTGAAAAAAGTAAAGGCATTAAGACGTACAAATTGGGGGAAGCCAGGATGGCTCAGTGGGTTAGGCGCTCACTTTGCAGCCCCAGGGACTAAGGATCGAATCCCGGCCCCGGCCCGTGCAGACCCATATGCTGAACTGGGGAGTGCCCCCAGTTCAGTTCTCACCGGGGCAAGACCCCGGCCCAGTTCCTGCCCTGTGCAGCCCCGTGCCCACCTGTGGAATGAAACTATGTGGGAAAACCAATGATGTACAACCATGGAGACTGTCCTGGGCCCTCCCCCTTCTCTCTGTCTCTGTCTCTCTATCTCTCTGTCAAAAACAATAAAAATAAATCTTTAAAAAAAAAGAAGTACAAATTGGTAGTTACAAAATAGTCCAAGGGATGTAAAGTACAGCATAGGAAATATAGTCAGTAATACTGTAATAACTAAGTATAGTGCCAACTGCATACTAGACTAATCAGGGGTATCACTTCATAAATTATATAAATGTCTAAGCACTATGTATACCTGAAACTGATATAAAATAATATTAAATGCCAAATGTAATGAAAAGAAACTAAGGAGAAAATGAGAAAGAAATAGAAATAAATGTAAACAGTTTAAAAATAAACTTTCAGAATGAATAAAAGGGATTTTTTAGTTTATCTGATAAAAATCCTCCCAGTTCATATCCTAGTTTCCTCAGCTACATGACCTTGAGCAATTTAGCTCTACTTTTCTACAGTCATCCCAGGCAGATTATATACTTAATAGACTTCCATGACCCCTAAAACTCTCCACCTTATAAATACACTCCTCACAGAACCACGAAATCAGAAGATTTTATTATGATTAAGCTGAGAAAAATCCACTATCCTAATCTGAAGTAAAAAACAATTGTAGGTTCCTTTTAAAAACAAAACAAAAAAACTTCTGTTTTAGATATCAAAAGACAAGAGTTCTAGCTCCATCAGTGCTGTTTAGCCATAGGAAGTAACATATAAGCTTCTTTGTAAACTCTGAAATGGCATAATAAAATTATTAAAATCAAGTTTTAAAGCCCAGTTCTATCAATAACAATCTTTAAATTTTTGGTAAGGCTTGGGGGTGAAGTTGTAGGATACAGAGACGTAAAATTTAAGGTTCTATTTGTGAAATTCTTGGTCAAAGAAGGAAGAAAAAAATAACTTCACCTCTCATTTTACAAAAATGAAATTGGAACAGGAGACATAAAAGAGTACATTAATACAAACCAGTTCTGGCTAATGTTATCTAATTCACTGTTGTATGAAAAGAATATTTAGTGAAAGTATTGCCTCTAAATCTCAGAAAAGGTACTCTCACTTCTAACATCCTTTCCAATGAATGGGTCCTCACAAAGCTCTATTGGGTAGGACTGCATGATCCTCACTTTGTTTCTTAGAGAACTGATCAGCCAGATCTCCCCTACCCCATTACCCCCCCCCCCCCTTCCCCCAAATTAGCAACTCCTGGCAGGAAAACTGATAAGCAAGTTAACCAAGGTAGTTTTCACCTTTAAAAATATATTTCATTGTGGCTTCTTGACTTCAATGTTTGTTAGGGAGGAAACCAATTTCATTTTATCAGGCATGAATGACAAAAGGTCTACAGAAAACTACAACAGTGAAGGTTAAGGGCAGGAAAACAGTCAGAGTATTTGATGAGGTCTCCAAAGCGGGCAGAACAATGCATCTGTAAAATCCATTTCCTCAACTTCCAGTTAATGTCCTAACCCTTTGATTCTTATCCTGAACTTTTCATATTCTTCAGAAAGTGTCAGTCACCCTCTACTTCCTGATAGTCTCTCTGTCCTTGATTCTGCAGTTGTCAGGACTGAGTTCTCTCATCTACTCATAAAACACTTTTTTCTGAGAAGCTCTTTGAAGCACAGCTCCCATCAAACACTAGGGCTGATGTAAAGCCCTACTTTGAGCTGTTCTTTTAATGACCTCATTTGTTCCTGCCTTTCACCCACCACTTGTGTGTTGCTGAGCCCATTTAACTTCAAGGCTCTTCCCACCTGGAACTTTATACATCAACATTCCAAACTAGGCCTATTGAAACAAAATGTTTCTGGCCTAGGGGAAGCTGGAATGGCTCAGTGGGTTAAGTGCTCACTTTGCAGCCCCAGGGACCGAGGATCAAATCCCGGCCCCGGCCTGTGTGAACCCACAGGCTGAACTGGGGAGTGCCCCCAGTTCAGTTCTCTCCGGGGTGAAGACCCCAGCCCAGTTCTTGCCCTGTGCAGCCTCCACTCCCGCCTGTGGAATGAAACTATGTGGAAAAACAAATGATGTGCAACTATGGAGACTGTTCTGGGCCCTCCCCCTTCTCTCCGTCTCTGTCTCTGTATATCTCTCTGTCAAAAACAATAAAAATAAATCTTAAAAAAAATGTTTCTGTCCTTTTACATATAGAATTTTTACAAATCTGATTAGACTTCTGGTTTATCTGCAGATATGAAATACTGAAGTCAGTCTCTAATTCGATGACACAAAAGTTATTCAATCAATAAATACACCAGTATCTGAAGCTTTTTTAGGAGCCATGAGAAGATTGCAGCTCCTCTCCTTGTGGGAAGAATAAAATAGGACTCTATTCTAAATTAAGAATTTCTATAGTTGAAATAATACCAATATTTTTCTAATATGTGTTAAATAATGAAAGCATAGTATATGCAGTAAGCACCAAAAATTATCTAGGCAGAGAAAAAAAATGGTAACATCTCATTGTATATAAGGATATAACCATTATTAATAATACAAATGTGCCCTAAATTCTGAAGGTTCTTCTCTTACCTTTCAGAAAAATATACACAATTAAGAATAAAATCTACAGACAGATCAGTAATCAATTAAAATTACCCACAAAGCAATATATCTGGAGCCTTTAGATGCCATCTTATAAAAATCCCATATACCTATTTGGGATATTAATTTCCAAACATTTATGCCAAGAGGCTAATGTCAGGGAGGCACCAATGCCCTAACAAAGGAACACTTGTTCAGAATACACACTACAGTGTATTTCAAAGAGGCAGAGCACCATAGGGGTTAAGAACATGGACCCAGGAAGCTAGACTGCCTGGTTTCAAATTCTGGTTCTGCCTCTGACCTGTCTGCTTGAGGTTATACAAGTATGGACTTCACCAGATTATTGGGATGACTGAATTTGAGTAAATATATGTAAAACATTCACAGCTGTGCCCTGTATAATGCAAGTAAAGATGGACTACATAATTTTTCATTGTTATAATTACTCAGTTATATGATCACCTAATTATGATTCCAGGCACTGTAGATTATATTTATCACCTCATGTAAGCCCCTGAAACACCTGTGAGTGACTGTCTCCAGGTCAACAGCCTTGGCATGATATACAGGAGCCTATGAGATTTGCCAGAATCTCTGTCCCCTCTCACCTCTTCCCCGAGAGCCAGCCATGCAGACTTCTGAGTGCACCCAGGAAAACCCAGTGCTGCCTCTAATCTGCACCTCTGCCCATGTTTCCTATGCCTCAAAGTCACTGTGCTGCAAGTTAAAGAACTTCTTCCTTCACATTCACCCCAGAGATCCTCAGAACATTGATACATATGGCCCATTAAGTATGGCATTTAATCCTTGCCTCAACTCTAAGCCAGGGCATAGTTTTTCGCATGAACCTGCCAGAGCACAGAAAATCCAGTGTGAACTTCAAACTTATTCCTGCTTCACTGAGAGGCCCTCTTGACTCCCTCTGAGCAGAAGTTATTATCGTTCCCTTCTTAGTAAGATCACCCCAAATCCTTATGTCTATCATGTACTTCACACCTATATGATAGTTTCTTTACCCACCTGCTCCCTTATTAGAACAAAAAATCCTGGAAATTAGAAATATTTTTTTCTTTTATTTTTGGATTCCTGCTTTACAAATATAGGAAATACTAAATAAATGTCTGTTTAGTAAATAAAATAAAGCTCAATAAATAGCTGTGGACTAAATAATCTTCCCAAGACATGCAATCCAGTTGTAGATCTGGGATTTAATCCAAGTCATATAACACACCTGACCACCAAGCATGGGAGGTCTTCAACTGAACACCAATGCAATAATACTGCCACTGAATCTTGTATAGCAAAGAAATTACATAAAATTATTTAAATCATAGTATAACTAATAACATATAAAAATTTACTAAATTAGCCAGGCATGTGTGTTTAAATCTGTGTTTTTCAATAATAATACCTTCAGAAATAACCAAAAGGAGTCCAAACTACACATTGGGTGAAGGAGGTCAATAATCAAATACACTTGGGAAGCTGAGTAAAACAGAGTTCATTAATGTTGGTAAATGTTCCATAAGTGTTTATTAAATTTCTCAGAGATTTTAATTTGAAAATGTAGATTGCATCCTTCCATGAAGGGTAATACAGCATTCACTGTTTTCTAAACTAATTGGTATTTCACCACAGAAAACATGACATACCGGTACTTTTTGCTTGGGATGAGTATCCATAGAGCAGACTTAGAGTGTGACATTTGATCGTCATTCAGTGCCAATGCACTCAAGTTATCCAACCTTGCCTGCTATTATACCAATAACAACTCCTGAAACAAATGAGACAAACTATATATCGAATCCTGGGGGAAAGCCCACATTTGAAAGACCTATGATCTCAAGAAGTGGATTTTTAAATATTCCACCCAGAAAGCTAAAGTCAACTCTCTTTGTATGAAAATCTTTCTTCTTTCAATTCCAAACTAAAACCAAAAGCAATTGACTCAAACTGGCACAATTTACTCCACTTACTTTGTAAGGCCCATTGAATGTGGATTATAACAATAGATCTAAAGGGAGCAATGAAAAAAAAATTTCCCAAGGTTTTTCTAATCTAAACATAGCATTTTTTGATCCTAGAAAACCAAATGTTATAAATACTGAAGTATAAGATTAAATAATGTCCACAAAACTATGATTGATTTAATGTGAATGTAGAATTACAGATGCCTTAAATAGTCACTTCCAATTAAAAATAATGTGTTATGGGTATACTTGAAGTCATGGACTGAGAAATATTTGAAGGAATAAGCAGTAAAAGATATGTACTTTCAAAAGGAACAGATATCTTAGGTTTACTTCCCCCTCAGTGTTCTAGACTTGTTTGAAAATATGTAAGAATATAGGTTAAAGAATTCTCTTCCCAATTCTAGTAACCATGCTTTTATTTCTAAGGTTTGGTTTGAAACAAAAAAAGTCCCTTTATTCAGTATATAAAGAGGAGAGAGAGAAAGAGAGAGAGAGAGAGAATGATAATACAAGGGCTGTCTGGAAAGTATTCAGCCATGTAACCATTCTCATGATAGATAGATTATGATGATAGATGATAGATAGATAGATAGATAGATGATAGATAGATAGATAGATAGATAGATACGTTTTTTAAAAAGATTTAATTTACTGTTTGAGTGAGAGAGAGACAGAGAGACAGAGAAACAGAAGGGGAGGACCTAGAGCAGTCTACATAGCTGTACCACATTCATTTCAACATGGTTTTATTCCACACAAGTGGATGCAGGGCCAGGTGGGTGGGGCGGGAACCAAACAAGGGGCCTTCCACATGGGAGGCATACCCCAGTTCAGCATAAGGGTTTGTGTGGGCCAGGGCTGAGACTCAATCTCCAGACCTCGAGGTTGCAAGGTAAGCATTCAACCTGTTGAGCTATCTCAGTATCCCCATTCTCATTATATTGACAATGACTGGATATTTTCTCGACAGCCCTCATATTCCAAAATGACTATTATTTCTGATGATCTAAGAACATCAAAGGAAGATTTTATAAACTCTTTAGAAGTTCTTAACTTCTTTTTTTTTTTTTATCTTTTCACATTTATAGAGAGAAATTATCTTTTTGTCCTCAGTACATAGTTACCTCTATTTTACTTTTTGACAGATAGAGAGAGAGACAGAGACAGAGACAGCTAGAGAACCGAACTGTGGGAACTCCCCAGTTCAGCATGTGGGTCCTGCCTGGGCCGGAGCCGGGATTCGATCCTCGGTCCTCATGGCCTCAAAGCGAGCGCTCAACCCGCTGAGCCGTCCCGGCTTTCCCCCATAGAAGTTCTTGCAATAGGAAAGTGACTCATCAGAAGATAAAAAATGGAATTGGGAGAGGAGTTATATCCCCTTGTTCTGGGAAAAGCTAAAGAATGTTATAGTTTGGGAACACAATGCTATTTGCAAGCTGTCTCAATGATGTCAAGATTTCAAATGGTGAGGAAAGTCAGGATGGCTCAGAGGGTTAAGCGCTCACTTTGCAAAGTCCCAGGGACTGAGGATCAAATCTTGGCCCCAGTTCATGCAGACCCATATGCTAAACTGGGGACTGTCCCCAGTCTGGTTCTCACCAGGGCGAACTTCTCACGTGGAAGGCCCCCAGCCTGGTTCCCACCCTGTGCAACCCCCGCCCACCTGTGTAGAATAAAACCATGTTGAAAATTGATCACATACAACTATGGAAACTGCCCTTCACTTTCTCTCTACCTCTCTCTGTCTCTGTCTCTCTCTGTCTCTCTCAAAAACAATAAAATAAATCATAAAAAAATAAAATAAAAGATTTCAAATGGTGAGTGATGCTGGTAGACACAAGACCCTTAGCACCAGGGCATGGAAGAACCAGCACAGTTCCCTGTGGCTAAGCCTGGAGCTAGCAGAGAGGAGTGATACAAAGTTATCTCAGTGGCCTGCTCAGAGCCACACTGCCTCTGAGACAGGAGGACAATGGGTGGGGACCAGTGCCACTTAATACCAAGAGGTTTCTCCAGACCAACTCCTGAGCCCTAGGAGCTTCAAGCTCATACACAACACATCCTATGGTTCTAACACAATGAAAACTGATATCTGACTCCTCACTAATTTCATTCAGAGGAGCCTCGCAGCTAGATTGTGTGTGTGTGTGTTTTCTTAAATAAAGATATAATATAGCTTACTCATCAATTTTCTCAAAAAATTTACAACTACTACATGAACTTTCCTATAATCCCTTTCCTAAGTAAAGGTCCTCTCTACTGCTTCTTTCTGAGGAAGAGAGAAAGACCTACTCAGTTATATTTTGAAGAATCTATAGCAATTTCAACTGACGCCAAATTCTGCATTTGACCTCACTGAGAGATATCAGGATCTAGGGAAATTGTGTCCCACACAATCTCTGCCCTAAATAATTTCTATTTACTTGAAGTTGCCACAATCGACTTATTTTCTTTTATAAGGTGCAAACGCTGGGCCCATATGATCAAGGTATAACTGCTGAGTCTTGAGTCTGGGAGCAAGCATCACCCACCATCCAAGTTCATGGCACCACTCAGGCACAGCTTACAAGTAGCATGCCATTCCTGAATGACAACACTGTTACATTTTTTTATTTTTGAAGCAAAAAAGTTTCTAATATCTTCCCTTAAAGATGTCCACAAGCAGAGCTTTATGTCTCCTACATGGGATTCGAAAAGCTCCTTCAGGCTGTCATCTTCAAGTGGTGATCTTACTCAGTAAGAGACTGGTTCTGGAACCAGTGTACATCTGTATGCAAACCCAAGCTCTATCACATTCTGACAGTATGATCTGTGATAGCGTACTTCACCATTTTAAGTTTTCTTATCAGTAAAATGGAAACATTGATAGCAGCTATCAGAGAGGATTGTTGTAAGGATATAATAGGATATAAAGCTCTAGATACAATGTTTAGCACATAATCAGTACATGAGCAATGGTAGCTATTATTAGCAATAGAAAGCTAAGCCCCTGAAGAAATGTTCAGTTATTACCATAACTGCCTCAAGCAATACTTTAATGACTAATAATGTAAACACTATGTTTAATATTATGAATTACCTGAGCTAAGTTACTTAGACCTATTAAGTTTCTTGTGAATTTTAAAAGAGTTCTTATTAAACAAAGACAAAGTCACATATCAGTGGCCACAGCTTCCAGAGCAGATATAAGTATAGATGCAGAAATACTGGCAAATTCAGATTTCACACAAAGTGCCAAGATAAAAAATGCCCTAGACATAGCATAACTATTTTTAGTTTTAGGGTATCATTTTTAAAGTAAGTAACAACTAATAGTGACTTGATTATTAGAGTGTTTAGAAAAACTCTGACTGGAGTGTCATATTCATAACACTATCTGTGGAAGATTATAATAAATAATGAGCAAAGAATGTCCCTGGAAACATTCAAATTAGAAATAATTCCTATTAAGGCATCAATTCTCTAACAGCTTTTTGAATCTTTGGCCAAAAAATTTAAGCAGTGGTGTGCTGGTAAACGTTTAACAACCAGCTCACAAGGGAATGGAGCCCCCTGATTTATACTGTTTGCCAATTTCTGGTATAAAATACTCCACCACAACCCAGTTCAAACTTGTAGTCAGCTCTCAAAAGCCAGCACATCATCTAGATACGAAGCAGTACACATAATGGTTAGGTAGTTCACCTCAATAGGGTTGTATACAAGGGAAGCAAGGAATTAGCTCACACGTAAAAAAAAAATAGAGAAAAATGATACACGGGTTTTTCTTGGAAGATGAGAAAAGCAATTTTACAGTGAATTAATACCATCACTATCATTCACAATCCTTTCTCTGGGGGGTTACATATACCAGCCCTGCATCATCTTCTATACTGACCCCATTATTCTCTTGAGACTCTCTCCAGACTGAACTCTTCACCTGGCTGGGAGTTCTCAGGTTCTCTCTGACTCATGTAATATCATTCACCAAGAAATACTGGTTTTCTTCTCTAACTTTCCTCCTAAGATTATTGTTGTCTTTCCATCTCCCTTCTAACAGTAAATCCAGCACCTACCGGTATGCTAAAACTCCTCCAGCTAGTAACAGAGACACTTTCTCTCTATGAACAGGAGAGAATTAACTATCATTTAAAAATTTTCTTATCTGTTCTTTTATTTGGGAACAAAAGAACTAAGCTTTTAGGAAGGCCATTTGGAAGACTATACAAAAAACAAAACATGCTCTTTGTCTTACTTTCAGCTTTGAAATCTAGTCCACTCCTAGACTACTTTACTGTAGAAACCCAGAATTTACCATATTAAAGGATTTAAAAAAGGAGAATTTATAAGTGAAAATAAATAAATGATATATTTTTCTTTTAATTAATAATGTATTTCAAGCTGGCTTAATTGCTAAAGCTGTTGAATATCGTAGTCATCAATTCTACAATCTCAGCATAGGTTACTTAAAAAGGCAAGTTATATTATTTCTATAGCTAAAAAAGGAAATCTATTGCTGTATGAAAGAATTCTGTGGGTGAATATTGGTGAATGTACTTTTTTTTTATTGTTAAATCTACTGGGGTTAGTAAAAATTACATAGGTTCCAGGTGTACAATTCTATAGTACATCGTCTATGTGTAACATGTGTTCACCATCCAGAGTCAGTACATAATGCCACTGAATTGTACACTTAAAAATGGTTAAGATGGTGGAATACCGGGATAGCTCAACAGTTTGAGTGCATGCCTTGAAGCTGCAAGGTCCAGGGATCAGGTCCTGGCCCAGGCCCATGCAAACCCACATGCTGAACCTCCCATGCAGAAGGACCCCATTTCAGTTCCCACCCCACGCAGCCCCACATCCACCTGTGTGGAGTGAAACTATGTCACAACTAATGATGCACAACTATGAAGACTACTCTGGGCCCTCCCCCCTTCTCGCTCTGCCTTTCTCTCTCTCTCTCTCTCTCTCTCTCTCTCATCTATTCTCAAAACAATAAAAAAAAAATCTTTTTTAAAAATGGTCAAAATTGTAAATTTTGTTATGTGTATTTCACCAAGTTTTTAAACTTTTTAAAAATTTGAATTAAAAATGAAATCTTGATTTAAAGAGAAATTCTGCCACTCTGCTCTCCAGAATTTCAAGTAAACAATACACCATTTCCCCACACCCTAACCAAAAAATAAATCAAACAGAGAAAGACAACTATTGTCTGATTTCATGTACATGTGGAATCTAAAAAAATAAACAAATAAACTAAACTGAAACAGACTCAGGTACAGAGAACAAACTGATGATTGCCTGAGGGAAGGTGGGTGAAAGTATGGGTGAGAAAGGTAAAGAGGAATAAGAGGCACAAACGTCCAGTTATAAAATATGTAAGCCACAGGAATATACTGTACGACACAAGGAATATACTCAGTAGTATTATAATAACTTTATATGGTGACAGATGGTTACCAGACATATTGTGATCACGTAATAAGTTATATAAATGCAGAATCACTATTTTGTACACTGCAAACTAATATAGTATTGTATGCCAAATATACTTTAATAAACAAACAGAAACAAACAGTACACCAGGTTTTTTAATAAATAAAAATAACATCCTTTACCACTGCCTGTGTCTCATTAAAGAATTCAGACCCAGAGACACAGAGTATTGACAAGGGGTGCTTTTGCTCTGCCAGACATCATTGCTACATGTTCACTGTTTTTAAAGTTTTTGTTTTCATTGTAATTAACTTCATGGACTGGTAAGGAGGGGATATGGTTTAATCAGGAGAACAAATGGTCAAAACATCAAAACATACTGCATTCTTTGCCTCTCACTGGGTCAGGCAGGCCTGAGCAGTCCACCGCAGAGTTCGGAATGGCAACTCTCCACCTGGAGCCACTGCTATCACATTCTGTATATTCAAAGTGGTAATCGTTCTGCAAACAATGACAAAAACAAGCCTTTGTTAGAGCCAATTTTTCCTTTCCCCTCCCCCAAACCTGCTGGCAAGCCTGATTCCAAACTTTACTCTCCGGTTGACTCTTACTCTTCTCCCTCAATCCACCCCAAGCAGCTTTTGGATTAAAAACGCATGATGCCAGGCAGTGAGTAGGCATTGAGGCAATGAGGAGGGCAGCACAAACAATGCTTTCAAGGTGAGTCCACTCACTTTTGGTCTCACCTACCCAAAAAGCCTACAGCATACTTTCCTACTTCTTTTGAAGACTTTTAGAGCTCTAAATAAATTGATAGATATGAATATAAAAACGAAATAACACTAGGACATTGAATGCTGTCACTCTCCCAAGCTTTTCAAAGAAAGAAATGAGAGCTATTCCCATTGACCTCATTCTTACTCTGTTTAAAATTTAACAAGAGGGAAAGCCAGGATGGCTCAGTGGGTTAGGCGCTCGCTTTGCAGCCCCAGGTACCAAGGATCAAATGCTGGCCTCAGCCCCAGCCCATGAGGACCCATATGCTGAACTGGGTAGTGCCCCCAGTTTGGTTCTAACCGGGGTGAGACCCAGGCCCAGTTCCTGCCCTGTGCAGACCCGCCCACCTGTGGAATGAAACTATGAAAAAACCAATGATGTGCAACTATGGAGACTGTTCTGGGCCCTCCCCCTTCTGTCTGTCTCTGTCTCTGTCTCTCTCTGTCAAAAACAATAAAAATAAAATCTTTAAAAAATTTAACAGAAGGTGTGATAATTAATCATCCAAATACTAGTAGAAGACTACCAGTTTTTGAGCAGTTCTCCCATACTCCACACACACACACCCACCATAGCAGGCTGCCATCAATCACAGACTATAAAATAAACATCTATTGTAATTGTCAAACTGAGACCAACCCACTTATCTCTGGCCCTCTGTTGTTTTGAAATTTTCACAGTGTCCTCCATTGGTCAGAATACATTACACACATGAGATGCTTGAACTGAGAAGAACAAGGAGAAAATGCCATTGGAGCCTTTGAAGAATTAGGTTCTCAGTCTTCCCCAAAATATTTTCAGTTCAATATCCTATTTATTCAGTTCAACATCTTAGATGTTGCTATTCTGCTTCATCCACTCAATTTTTGCCTCCCTTACTGTATCAGTGACAGGAGAGAATAGAAATACAGTCACATCACCATTGGGAAATCAGACGTGGGAGGTGGGGAGGTATCTGTGTGTGTGTGTGTGTGTGTGTGTGTGTGTGCGCGCGCGCTCGCGCGCGTGTGCATGTTCATGTTGAAAGAACATCAGTTAAGAAATGGGTTCTGAAATCAGAAAGGTCTGGGTTTGATTCCACATCCATTCCTCCACGTACAATCTATGTGATACTTATTAGGTAAGCCACTTTACCTCTCAGAGCATACTTTCTCTTTTCATTAGTAAATTTGAATATTTGTATGGTTGTTGAAAATTAATTGAGATAATACATGTAAAGTGTTAGGCATGTTAGGCTGCGCTGAGTTAGCATTTGATTAGTGGCAGAATTATTATCCTTGTTAAGGATAATGGGGATAAAGAGGATAAAACAGAGAAAGGAACTAGTGGTGATACGGTATGGCACACACCACCTGAGTTTGTTTCTCTTGCTGCAATTTGTGCATATACATAAGATACAGGAGAAGGGATTGTAAATTAGAGAAGGTAGAATTATTATGCTGAAAAGGAAGCTTTATGCTGCATTCAGCCTCCCCTAGAAGTAAAATTTAGTATATCCTTTTAGGCAGTCATCTCTGAATATTATTTTTCTACTCAAATTTTTGACAATGTTTGGCAATGGATAATTTGAATTGATGTTATTTGATAAGAGCCTAGACTTCAAGCATGCTTTACTACCAACTAAGGGCAAATCTACATACCTATAACAATGAATAAAAACAGCCAAATGACAAAGGCTTTCCAGAGTGAAAATGAGAGGAGGAAGAGAAGGCAGAAGAAAAAAAAGGAGGAAGAGAAAGGAGAAAACAATAAAAAATCACTAAATTTGATTGCATATCAGTGTTAAACACAAAAGTCATCATAAACTAAAATATAAGGTAAACTACAAAGCAACAAACTGGTAAAGAAACAACACATAACAAAGGTTAATTTACTTAAGAATACTGGGTTTCAAAAAATCAGTAAGGAAAAGGACAAATAATTAAAAATATAAGGAACACAAGCAATTCATTAAAGAACAATATAACTGGTCCAGGAATACATAAAAAATATTAAATCTTTTCAAAGAAATATAAATAATAATTTTCATTAAGTTGGTACCACATTTAAAATACTTTTTAAAAACTCTCTAAGGTAGTATAGTGCAGTAAAATGAACACTTGTGTGCTTCCAATGAGAAAGTAAAGTAGTGCAGGCTTTCTGGAAGTTTGTCAATATGAATCAAGAGCTTTAAAGTGTCATTAATAAAAATTTGCGGGGAACCCATGATGGCTCAGTGGGTTTCGCACTTGCTTTGCAGCCCTGGGGACCAGGGATCGAATAGCGGCCCCAGACCATGCGGACCCATATACTGAACTGGGGAGTACCCCCAGTTTGGTTCTCACTGGGGTGAGACTCCTGCCCAGTTCCTGCCCTGTGCAGCCCCGCGCCCACCAGTGGAAAGAAACTATGTGGAAAAACCAATGATGTGCAACTATGGAGACTGCTCTGGATCCTCCCCCTTCTCTCTGTCTCTGTATCTCTCTCTCTCTCTCTCGCTCTCTCTCTCTCTCTCTCTCTCTCTGTCAAAATAACAAAAATAAATCTTTAAAAAATTTTTTGAACCCAAAGTATCACTTCGAGCAACTAATTTAAGAGGAAAGAATGTTTAATGTGGCCAGTGATTTATGTGTAAAAATGCTCATCATAACTGATATAACTAAAGAAAGCACTAAGTAATAGATGAGCATTAAAGAATCTTAGATTCACATTATTTATCTGGTATTTTTCATTATGTATTTATATTATTAAATACTTAGAACTATTATGTGGTTTAGGAAGTACAGTCCATATCATTCCCATTGCCCAAGTGAAACACAGATAGGGTAAATAATTTACCCAGAGATAGCAGCTAGCTGAGAGCCAGGAGTCAAGCCTTCTGTTTATTTACCAGTTCCTATATTACCATTATGCTTAAAATAGATGATTACTGTTTTTAAATAGAATTGTAAAAACTTTAAATATAAAAGCCTGATGGTTACAGAAGTCTAACAGTAATCATAGAGATGTCTCATGTTCAAAGAGGATACAAGAGTGCACAAATAAGGGCAAATCATTTGATTCCCCCTACTTTTGTATTAGTTTCCTATGGCTGCTGCAACAAATTACCACACACTCAGCCACTAAAGACAGCAGAAATTTATCCTTTCACAGTTCTGGAGGCAAGAAGCTCAAAATCAGTATCACTGAGCCAAAATCAGGGTGTCAGCCAGGCTGCTCTCCCTCCAGAGACTCCAGGGAGAATCCATTCCTTCCCTCCTCCAGCTTCTGGTGACTGCCGGCATATATTGGCTTCCTATCATTCCATTCTCTGCCTCTCTAGTCCACACTGCCCTTTCCTCTTCTGTCTTATCTCCCTCTGCCTCATTCTTATAATACTTGTGATTGCATTTAGGGCTCACTTACATAACAAAGAATAACTTTACCATCTAAAAAATCCTTAATTTATTCACATCTTCAAAATCACTTTTTCCCTAAGAGATAATCATTCATTGGTTCTAGGGATGAGGACATGAATATCATTTTTGGCTGGAGGGTGGGGGCACATTATTCAGTCTACCATAGTATATCCTCTGGCCCCAAAGATCCATGTCCTTTCCACATAAAACATATTATACATGAACCATATCACAACATCCTCTTAAGTCTCACCATTTATAGCATCAACTCAAAGTTTAAAACCTTGAGTATCTACTTCTCGTCAACTCAAAATTCCCAAATCTAATCACCTAAAAATTCTAAATCAGAGATAGAGGAGACTATGGTTATGATCAACACTGGGGTAAAAAAACTCTTCTCCATTTGCAGACCTATTACCTGTTCTCAAAAGACAATTATTTTGAACATTAACAACAGTTAAAGACATTCTCATTTAAAAGAGGATAAAACAGAAGTAAAGGAGAGAGAGAGGAAGGAAGCCAATAGTGCCAATCAATTTCAAAATCCAGTAAAGCAAATTCCATTAAGTTTCAAGGCCTGGGAATAACCCTCTGTAGTTGTTGACTCCAACCTCTGGGCCCAAGGCTCCAACTTCAGAATTCTTCTTTTTTTTTTTTAAGTACAATACATGGGGGAAGCCCAAAAAATGAAATTTACTTATAAAAAATTGTATATTTGGGGATGCCAGGATGGTTCAGTGGGTTGAGTGCTCGTCTTTTAGCTCCATGGTCTGAGGATTGAATCCCACGGACTCATACGCTGAACTAGCATGTGCTTCCCACATGAGAGGCCCCTGGCTCACGAGGGCGTGCTTCCCATGCGGGAGACCCCCAGCACAGTCCCTGCCCTGCACAGCCCCATGCCCGCCTGTAGAATGAAACTATGTAGAAAACTAATGATGTGAGGCTATGGACACTGCTCTGGGCCCTCCCTCTTCTCTCTGTTTCTCTCTGTCTCTGTCTCTCTCTCCTTGTCAAATAAAAGTAAATCTTTAAAAAAAAATTTTTTTTTTAATTGTGCATTTATTCATACATGTTTAAACTTCAGTCACCTTTAAAGTACTCTCTGTTTGGTGAAAAATCACCTATTGACACACTTTTTTCACTGCACAAAACAATTTTTCAACATCGCATTTGATGCCTTTTTGTGCTTCTTCTGTCGTTTTTGTTTCACCTCTTCTACACTGACAAAACATTTCCCTTTGAGGATTTTTTTTTTCATCTTGGGAAACAAAAAACATCACTCGGGTGAGATTAGGTGGATAGGAAGGGTTGGGCACAGGGTTCATGCTGTTTTAAGTCAAAAACTGCTGAACATTCAGTGAAGTGTGGGCAGGTGCATTGTCATGCTGCATGTTGTTCATGTAATCAGCCATTATGAAATGGGCAAACATGTTGGAAGAGTTTTCAAAAAAAAAATCACTGAAGCCAAACACAACCTCTCACACCACCAGCTAGTACACTGATGCAGATGGGTTCCTACAACACTCACCTAGTGGAGGAAGCCTGTACTACTAAGGGCCCACTCTATAGAAGATAACGCCAGTTTTTGTTTTGTTTTGTTTTGCTTTGTTTTGGTTTTTTTGTCACCTCTCATATGTATGTAGTTGAGTAGTTTTGCTGGGTTGTTCCTTGCCTATAAGCTAGTAGGAATCCAATAGCCTTCCTTCATTTTACTCATCTCTGTCCCTTTCAGTTCAAGCTGGCAGTATTTTTTTTTTTCAAAGATTTATTTTTATTGTTTTTGAGAGAGAGAGAGAGAGAGAGAGAGAGAGAGAGAGAGAGATACAGAGACAGACAGAAGGGGGAGGGCCTGAAACAGTCTCCATAGTTGCACATCATTGGTTTTTCCACATAGTTTTATTCCACAGGTGGGTGCAGGGCTGCACCAGGCAGGAACTGGGCCAGGGTCTCACCCCAGTGAGAACTGAACTGGGGGTACTCCCCAGTTCAGTATATGGGTCAGCATGGGCCGGGGCCGGGATTTGATCTGTGGTCCCCAGGGCTGCAAAGTGAGCGCTTAACCCACTGAGCCATCCTGGCTTCCCCTGGCAGTATTTTTGTGAATATAACACTACCAAAAATTTTATGGGTCTCCTCTGTAAGTCACAGGATTCATTCCATTACATGGGAAATCTTCCACAGACCTTCCCTTAATAATCCCATCTCTATTCCTGGCTTCTGCTGAGATAGCTACTTAGAACCACAAGTCATACTTCTAATTTCTAGTCACACTCTTGGCCTTTTCTCTATAGCAAACTTTCCTCAGAGTAAGTCACCTAATTTTAGCATCTTTTGCAATCTGTATAGGCTGAGAATATCCTAAACCATCAAGACTGAATTCCTTTTTAACAACTGTTTCCAGAATTTATCTCTTTCCTCCCACATTTTACTGTAAGGAACGAGGAATACCTTCACCATTTTGCTAGAAAGTCTCTTCTGTAAATATCCAAGCTCATCACTTACAATTGTTGCCTTCCACACAACCATATCACAAAATTCTGCTAAGCTTTCTGCCATTATATAACAAGCATTGCCGTTCTTCAAATTTCCAATGACATATATATTTCCTTCTCAGCCCTAACCAGTAGCACCTTTAATATTTCTACCAACATTTTGTTTATGACAAATTACAGATTCTCTAAAACAATATAGGCTTTTTCTACTGTACTCCTCACTTCTTCCTCAGTCCCCACTGGCGGAAGTTTTAACGTCCATATTTCAACCAACAATCTATCCTAGCTAGGTAATCTAGACTTTTCCTATCATATGCTTTAAAACTCTTCCAGCTTGTGTTTATTACCTAATTCTAAAGCCAATTTCAAGTTTTTAGTTATTTGTTATCAGTAGCTCCCTATGCTCGAGTAGCAAAATCAATGTTCTCCTATGAGTGCTATAATAAATCATCACAAATTTAGCAGCTTAAAGTAACAGAAATTTATTCCTTCACAATGCTGGAGGCCAGAAGTCCAAAATCATTATCACTGAGATGTAAGTCAGGCTCTGCTTCCTCTGGAGACTTTGTGGGGGCCTCCAATCCTTATGTCTCCCACCTTCTAGTGGCTACCAGCATTTGCTGGCTTGTGGCCGTATCACTCCCACCTTTGCTTCTGTGGATAGATGCCTTCTTTCTCTTCCTCTTGTGATGGCACTTAGGGCCCACATAGATAATCTCCCATCTCAATATTCTTATATACACCTTCAAAGCCCTTTTCTGTTTCATAAGGTAACATTTATAGGTTCCAGGGATTTAGGACTCGGATATTTGAGGGCGGAGACATTATTCAGCCTACCACAATCCCCTATTGTAAAATAACCTTGACTAGCCTTGTACATGCCTAATGGCTCTCTTGTTTCTCTTGTTCCTAGTTATTTATACTAGAAAGTCTTTCCTATTTCCATATCCCACTGAGAAGATCTTGGACCTAATATGTAAAATTCAGGTAATTTGTTATTGTCCTTGCAAAATAATGATGCTGAGAAATCTGTCATGAATTTCAAATGAAGCCAGGCTTCTGAATAAAATAGGCAAGTTCAAGAAAACTGTCTTCCAGCACTGCCTCTGTGATATTCAGGCTGCCAGGTATGAGATGAGAATAGCAGTGAGAACATAGAAAAGGTACAGGATTGTGTTTTCTGCCTTAAAGGTGAATGTCATATGCCAATTTTCTTAAGATTCTTTATCCTATCTGCCTCCTCTAGATTATCCTTGAACTCTAAAGGGTCACAGCTATAGTTAAATTACAAAATTCTTAGAATTTCACAAGAAGCTTCAAATTGTTTTGTAATTTTAAAATACTTAAATGCAAACTTACTTTATGTGTAGGGCAGCACTAGAGGTCAGGGATTTATATTGTAGCCCGAACCAAATGGTTTTATTTTAAATTATATAACAGGCTATTTCATCTGGGCTGGTAACAAATCATAATTTTTTAAATTTGTTTTTGAAAGTAACCCTTAAATCCATAGCAAAGATTTAAGAAATAGTGTGATATAGCAAAATCACTAAAGATACAATAATATGCCCCCCAAATAATCTGAGTGGTATTCAAGTGGTATGCTGAATAGAAAAAATTACAGCATTTAAATTTTCAGATTTACAGATAATACCCCAAAACTCTAGCCACAAACCCAAGTAAACATTGAACACTAAAACTGATCCCTTGAAAATGAAAATTTTTTAGGTGTTAAGGAGCAATTAAGAAAGTAAGGTATTTTTCTCATACAAGTATAAAATTAATATATATCAAAGATTTTATTTGTTATTAATTAACAAGTCAATCAGTAAGACAGTACTACCAATTCAAAGAAGAATTTAAAAATACACATAAACAAGAAATCAGGAAAGTACAATGAATTAACTAAGAAAAGCCAATGAGGAAAGTGAAATGAATTCACTAAGAGATGCAGAATTGGTAAATTACATTTGAAATGATACAATGTATTTTCATTTCTACAGACAAGAATCATTTTCCCAAGATTCACAGTTTTGCAAAATAGTTCAAAGACAAAGAAAGGTTCAAGCCCCTATAGAAACCAATAATTTAGAAAGGTGCACTAAACAGGACACCCAGTAATCTTTTTTGCCTTTTTCAACATGTTTTAAATTTTTCCTGACAAGTGGGAAATTGCTGACAATTTTTCTTACATTTCAGAAATCCTGACAGTTTATCACCAAACATATCGATATGAGTCAGAATACACTCTTAACAGAACATCCACTTACAAGCCACATTCTCAAAATTACAAACTAGAAGAAGTGCCTTGGGGTAGCATCTTCAATTATAATGACAATTGTTAAACAGTTTAACTATATATAGGCTAGGCAATGTTTCAAATCAATCTCATACATAAAAAAATATGCATATATAAATACCTTGAACTTACACATATTATTTTATATATTGACACTAACATACATTATATATATATAATGATTTAGGCCTATATCAATATACATTGTTTTTTACATATTAACAGTAATATATATTATTCTTTACTATGTGGCACTTAATTATTATGTACTAGACTTAAGTGCTATGGAGTAGATTTAAAATAAATATAACACATTGTCCCTGTACTCAATAAACTTATGGTTTTGTTAGACTCGACTAGACACACACACAAGTGCACACACACACACACCATATAATTTTATAAGAAAGCACAAAGCTTAAAGGCTCCAAAGTAGTCTGTGTGATAAAAATTATACCTGTTGAAAATTAGCAGTAAAAACCCCTTACTCCTCCCTTAAAGCACAATGTTGTACCACTTCTCAAAAAACTCATCACAGTCAATTTTTCCATAAGCCCTCTATGAGATACCTATTTCTTAGCAACCAAATAGCTTGCATTGTAAAGGTCATCATGTTTTCTAGAAAACTAAGGTACAGTGTGCATGATATGACCTCATAGTATTATGATTTTAGAGTCAGAGTACATGCCTGTAAGCTGAAAAGGCCTGAAAAGGCTTTGAGAAAGTCCTGAAAGACAGGCAGGGTTTCCAGCTCCTTCTAGTGTTTACCAGTTCCTTCATGAATAGTGGGTTTGATAAGGTGTGATAAGCAGTGAGATCAAGTCTGAATATAAAGACACACAGTGAAATACATTAGCCTAAGGATGGATAGAGAGGTGAGTGAATGCATGAATGAGTGAACTAATGAAAGAACAAATGCAGAAACAAAGATGCCTGGTCTTCGAGACTGTGAGATTTGCTCCTATCAGTGGCCTGCCAATGAGGAAATCAGCTCCCTGTAGTCAATTAAGAGTTGATCAGAGTTAATTATGAAGACCCAGTAGATGACCACAGATTCTAGTACAGAATCAAAGGCAACAGAAGTGGTAGAAGACTTCCGGGCTCAGAAAAGAGAAAGTGCTGATACCTAAAAGCACACACAGAGGGAAGGCAGAAACAGAAGGAAATGTAAGTCCTTGTCTTCATTTAAGTTTCCTTCTCTTAGAATATTTCTGTGAAATGTTGAGAACAGCATAGTCTTGTATATGATGAGACTGCAATTTCTCTGGGGAAAAGGTCCTCAAATTTCAGTGCTCAGCAAAGTGCTTGGCATCCTTATTTGAGAGAGTGAGATAGCAAGCAGGAAAAATATAAAAAGCACAAGACTGCAAACATTTAAACTCCAATTCCAATGAGTGAGTGTACTTATTCTACTATGGGGAAAGGTCATGAGAATACTTAGTGCATACACATATGCAACTTATAATAAAAACTTTCTCACACTACATTATCAGGTACATGAGCATAGTAGCACTATGCAGAAGTATTTGTATTTGTGTTTTCCTTGTATAAAAGGAAGCTGAAGTTACCATGGGAACCTAGGGCTAAGTAAAGTAATATCCTTTTCTCTGGATTTTCAGACACTATGGCTTTCCAAAAATTTGAAAAAGTTCATGTTTTAAACATGATTTCAGTGTCTATCTTTGCAAACAAGGTCTTAGAAGTACTCAATTCAGTTCATAATTCAATATATATTTACCAAACACCTCCCATGTGCCACCATGTGGATACTAGGGATACTGAAGTGAACAAAATAGCCCTGCTTTCATTGGGGCTTAAATTTTCATGTGAATGAAAATATACAGGGTTTCTTGGAATGACCCAACTTAGACCATTTTCATTCTATGGTTCTCAGTCCAAGCTTCTACAGGCGTAGGCAATGAACTGGGAACCACAGGCCTAGATCCCTATCTCACCTCTGCCAATGATAAATGTATAACCCTGTGCAACTCAGCTAACTCTCTACATCTCATGTTCCTCTTAATCTTTGAAATAAAAATCTATGTTTATGATATTATACTCTAAATGTCATATTTTGAACATTCTTGTTAAAGTAAAACCAACCATCTCTTTCACTGCCATGCACTGCCAGGGAAAGTTTCACCAAAATAGAACATTTTAAAACAAGTCTACACATAGACCCAGTCAAGATGGCAGAGTAGGTAAACTCTGTGATTACCTCCTTTCACAACCATATCAAAATTACAACTAAACTACAGAACAAATATTATTGAGAATTGCCTTAAGTCTAGCGGAACCAAAGTGCTAGAGTTAAGGACATACAGAAGAAGCCACCTCAAGACTGGTGGGAGTGTTGGAAATAAGGAATGGCTAGTCCCACTCCACAAAAGGAGGGCAAACTCAACACATGTAAGGGACACAACTGCAACACCCAGCTCAAGTGACCAGGAAGACTGTGCCACTGGGCCCCACAACACACCTACTACATTAGGCCATTCTACTAAGACCAGTGGACACAGCAGCTCTAACTAATACATAGAAACAAACACAGGGCGGCAGCCAAAGTGGGAAGACAAATATGTCCCAAATTAAAGAACAGAACAAAGCCCCAGAATAAGAATTAAACAAAATGCAGACAAACAATCTATTAGATGCAGAGTTCAAAACACTGCTTATAAGGATGTTCAGTGATCTCAGGAAGAATTAAAAAAAAGGAAACATAAGCATGGAGATAGAAAACACAAAAAACGCCCAGTCAGAAATAAAGAATATAATAACTGAAATAAAAAATACATCATAGGGAATCAACAGTAGATTATTTGAAGCAGAGGATCAAATCAATGATTTATTGATAAGGTAGCAGAAAACTCCCAGCCAGAACAGCAAAAAGAAAAAAGAATCCAAAATACAGAGGATAGTTTGAGGGGCCTCTGGGACAACAACAAGCATACCAACATTTGCATCATAGGGACACCAGAAAGAGAAGAGAACAAGGAATTGAAGCCCTAACCGAAGAAAAAATGACAGAAAACTCAGTGACAGAAGTATTGAATGTCAACTGTAATTGAAAAAAATTTAAAAGAGGGGGAAGTTGAAGGTGAATATGAAGTTCTAATTTCCAGGTATATAACAAATAATTCATGGGAATGTAATGTACAGCATAGGAAACGTCAATAATATTGTGATAACATGGTACGGTATAAGATGGTTGCTGGACTTATGGTGATCACTTCTTTAGGAATATAAATGTTAAGTAAGTATGGTATACACCAGAACCTAATATAATATAGCATGTAAGCCACATTTTACTAAAAATCTTTTAAAAGTAAAACAGTTCTACCTACAACAAAAGAAACTTAGATTTTCTCCAGAAAACTATAGCTAGACAATTTATAATAATATCAATATTAGGAATACTAACTTGAAAATTCTCATAGAAGAGAGTGAGGAAAATGTATGCTCTTGCATGAAAACATCTTTAAACACATGCAATCATTATTTTGCTATCTAATTACATTTAAACTTGTTGAATTGAATATATGCTTATCTCTGCTCCCTAAAAAATTGCAAGAGTGGAGTTTCTAAAGGAAGCAGAAAGTAAAAGAATAAAAATACTATAATGTAAAAAAAAAAGTAAGTAAAAATGACAATAGATGCAGGTGTCAACAATTTTTTGGAAGATGGAAAGCATAAGGTGAGCTTTATTGACTCATCAAAGTAAGAAAATCTGAAAGCTAAGGGCTACATGGGCAGTTAATAACAAGAAGAGAGCTGATTTGAGCTGCTGAAACTCTTAGAATTGAAGGCACGAAAAATCTCAGAAAGCAAATAAAATCTACAAATCAAAAAATTAGCTGAATATCTGTTTGAGAATGTAGACTCCTCTAATTCCCTTTGACATGATGACAAGAAACAAGAATTCTTTTCTTTGGGAAAATAATAAATGAGTGAGAGAATTTACAGATTCAGAAACACCAAGCACAGAAAATAGAGGCAAAGACATCTTATTGAAACAGAAGATATGTGAACAGCTACATAGTGAATGATGAAATCCACTTCAGGGACACCTCCCCATCCACACTAAAACCCACACCCAGCTAACTCCAACACTACTGCCCTTTCTACTTGAATCATCATTCTCAAAGGATTGCAGAGCCACCTTCCTGCTCTCCCAAAAAGCCCACTGTGGATGTGACACCTCACATTAGGATCATTATCCATATCATTTCAGCTGATTTTCATATCTGTTTATCCTAGCCTTGAGACTACCTGGAATGCAGCACAGTACAATTACTATTTTTGTTATTAATAGCACTAACAACATTTGCCTAATTCTATAACATTATCCTACTTGAGTTGATCAACAGGAAGTGTCTTACCTCCTTCCTCACCACCACAGCACTATTTACTGGTAATCACCATCTTCTGCTGCCTGGATGACAACCATCAACATCCTGACTGCTGTGCCTCTTCTGCTCTTTCCCACATCCACGACATTCTGCAGCTGGTACCATTATGTCCTTCTTGCTCAAAACGTTGCTACTACATCCAACAGGCCTGAGTATAAAATCTATAATCTTAGCATAGCATAAAAGGCCTTTCTTGATTCATTTTCCATCTACTTCTCCAAGATTCGTTTCTCAACCTCTGCATATATGAAATATTAAAACAACGGTATCAAATATGCTATACTTTTCTTGGCCTTCAGGCCCTGATTTTTTTCTTTGCCTGGAAGCTCTCTCTGTTCATTCCTTGTAATAGCATAAGGAAATCTGTTTTAAAGCACTATGTAACCGGTTCTTTTCAGGCTCATTCCTGCAAGAGCAAGAGTATACATTGAGGTACCCCATCCTCTTCTGTAACCCACCTCGCTCCTCCAACAGCCTTCTCCTATGTAAATGGTGGCCCCAGCTGCACATCCAAGGTCTCTTGGTGCCCCTCCCACAATAACAAATAGTATAATCCTAATAACACCTATTGTCATAACTATACTCCTAGATAACAACTTAAGAGTACCTACTAACAGATTTTCTTTTCAATCATAGAGTAGCTATCTGTTCTTCTGTCTCTCTCATATCTTTTTCCTATTTCTTCAGGTACCAGCACACCCCTTGTCCTCATTACCCTTTGGGAAACTATTCTAAGATTCCATGTAGTTCTCATTGAGCAGTTAATCACAAGATTCCAGGCCCTAATATGGACATGTCACCTGGATGATTTTAGTAAGCTACACATTGGTGCCAACCAACATGGAGAAAACCCAGTACAGCTTCTCTGCCCCATGCTGCACAAAATACAAAAACAACAAGACTGAAAAATAAATAAAAGCAGGTGGAATGCAGAAGAAAGTCAAAACTTGAATAAGAATTATCACAATGGTAGTGAATTTGCTGGTTTCTTTTCTTCCTTTGTCTCCTGGCTCTGAATTGAATGTGGGTGAAACCAGGGAATCGTCCAGTAGGTGTGAACTGCAAAAATTCCAAGAGAAACCCACCTTTCTAGCCAGAAGACCAAGGAAAGCTCTCCCTGTTAGCTGGATAATGGTGGAGGGAAAACTATGTGTTTCTTTTCTTTTTTCCCCAAGGCCAGCACCAGTTGTAGAACAGCACTGAAGGCACCATGATGATGCAAGCACCTAATATTCCAAGAGGAAAAGCTGTCTCTGTGGATAAAGGAATTGGAACAAGGGATCTTTGCTCTGCAGAGTTTGGGGTAAAATCCTCATCATTCTTTTTCTCCCTTCTTTCTCTCACCACTTCACTCCAGTCAGGTAGAATTGACAAAGAGCATGGAAGCTAAAACTATGCAGTAATCCATATTTCTGGCCAGAAGAAAACTTAAAAGGCGTCCCTGAGAAAATATCCAGAGTAATGGGAGAAGGGGATCTGCTAGTTCTGCATAGGAACCAATGCAAGCCCCAGACTCATCCTCAAGCTGGGCGTGTGGGGGATAGAATCAAACATGCACAGCACAGTCAGGGAGAACTCGACTCCAATTTAAACCACCACTCTGACTAAAACCTGAATGGCTCAAGCAAGGAACAGACAACTTCTTCCACCCCCAATAAACAATAGCAAAAGCTTTGAAAACTGAATTAACACTGAAGCCACCACATATAGAAGATAAATTGTGCGCTGAACCTAACCAGGTCAACTGCCTGCTAAAATAAACAAACAAACAAACAAAAACTCTACAGAGGATTTAAAAAGAACCCAAAACCTCACAACATAATCTTAAATTGAAATGTAATTGACATATAACATGATATTTGTTTCAGGTGCATAACATGATTCAATATTTGTATCTATTGTGAAGCAATCACCACAATAAATCAAGTTAATATCTATCACCATGCAGTTACACATTTTTTTTCATGTGATGAGAACTTTTCAGATCTACTCACTTAACAACTTTCAGATATAAAATAGTGTTATTAACTATAGTGACCATGCCGTCCATTACATCACGATGATTATTTTATAACTGGAAAGTTGTAACTTTTGATGTCCTTCATCCATTTTACCCCCTTACTCTCTGCCTCTGACAACCACCAATCTTTTCTGTTCTATGAGCTTGATGACATAATACTAAAATATACAGATATTAGAATTATCAAACAAAGAATTTAAAGTACCATCTCATCATCGCCCATGAAGTAAAGATGCTCAAGGGCTCTAGGTCCCCATATTGCAATCAATTCTTTGAGCTACATCAGAAATACATCTAATAAATACCCGGTTTTTGAGCTTTGAGTTTTTGCACTGATTTGAGTTGGGTTGCTATCACATGCAAGCAAAGGTATTAACAGGTAGTTAAGATATGGGATAATTCTATAAAACCAACACATACTCATATCTCTCTCAGATCCCTGATCAGGCAGATGACTGTAGTGGTTATGACAGCTACTACCCATTATTGATTAATGTATTCAAGTCATTGTGCTAAGCTCTTTACAGATATTTCAATGCTGTCTACCGCCTAAGGAGGTGGAGTTTT
>PVKE010010231.1:0-42963 GCA_004027555.1 Craseonycteris thonglongyai | reverse complement strand
TGAGGATGGAGTCTCGGCCCCGGCCCATGTGGACCCATATGCTGAACTGGGTGTGATTCCCATGTGGGAGGCCCCCAGTTCAGCCCCCGGCCCAGTTCCTGCCCTGCACAGCCCCTGCCCACCTGTGTGAAATAAGACCATGTCAAAAACTGATGACATGCAACTATGGAGACTGTTCTGGGCCCTCCCCCTTCTCTCTCTCTCTCTCTCTCTCTCTCTCTCTCTCTCTCTCTCTCTCTCTCTCTCTCTCTCTCCTCTCTCTCTCTGTCAAAAACAATAAAAAATAAATAAATCTTGAAAAATTAAAAGATTAAATTTGTGGTTGAGCTAACAAGACAATGTCACATGAGAACAAGTTGCATGGGGGAGTGAGGAGTAGAATTTAGGGGCTGCCTAGGAAATTCTGGAGGAAAGGAGAAACCAGCGATAATTGTTATTATTCCCTCAACTACACCATGCTCCAAGCAGACACCCACTTTTGGGGGTGACACTTAGTGTCTGTGGAAAGTCTCTACCTCTGGTCATCACAGCTGGACATTTTGGAAAGAAAGGTACGCCTGAAGGTGGGAGAACAAGAATCTGTGTCAATCAGCAGTGAGCCAAGGTACGCCCTGCAGTCTTGTTTGCATGGTCTCCACTGTAATTCTATCCTAAGCAACCAGAGCTCAGGTAATGTCACAGGGGACACATGAGACAGGCTGCCCCTCCAAAGCTGTCATAGTCAGTAGCAGTTAGAAGGAAGAAAAAAACTTGTAACACGTGTAACCTCCACATTAAGGAATACCAAGTCAGACCCAATTAGGACAAGCATTTGGCATGCCAGGCATATGATCACAGAGCCACCATCAATAAGCAATAGTGCACGGGATTCCAGGGAACACTCCAACACTGATACATCAAACACACTGCTGCACACCTCCGTCTTTTTAATTCCCATAAGCTCACCCTCGTCTGGATGAAAAGCGCTCAGTGAATCAATTGCCTTCTGCTGAACTGTTTATATATTTTTCAAGTCCTGATTAGGCCATTAGTCACTGAGCATATTGCACAGTAAAGTAGAGCAACGGCAATTATACAACTTCCCTGGAATATACAGACGGCATTTACAGTGCCAGCAAACGTGCAATGGAGACTATTTGTCAGCAGTTTTGGGAACCATGCACTTAAATGCCAAAAGAAACACATGCATGCCAGAGAAGACAAGTTAGGGTGAGAAAAAATGAACAAGAAAAGTGGCAATGTCTACTCTTTGGCCTCTAGGAGAGCCCTGAAAATGAAAGCTACTCTGTGCAACAAAAACTTCCCACGAAACAGTTTCTAGCATCATCCTTCCCCCTTTGCAGTAATGTCCACAAGGGCCTTGACATTATATAATGCAGCAATCAAAAGCAAAGAACAAGGACAGAATCCTGAACTCATTCTCGGTCAACCACTTGCTCTTCAGAACGTCTCTTACACCTGTCAACATCTGTACTGAACACAGTGAACAATGGGTCTGAAGTGAAGGACTCCCTTCTCCTTTCCACGCTTTGTTATCACTTTTCATTTTCAAGATCAGCAAAAACTTATGTCATTTTAGATTGGAGGGTTTCCCATTCAAAGGAACATAGCATATTTATAGGAGAAAAAGAAAGGTACATGGGAAAGTGGCATTTCATTTCATGGATCAGGACGGTGAACCACTTTCACACACTTGGCCTGGGCTAAACCAATGACAAACATGAGTGAAGTGTTTTCCAAGCAAATTTCCAAGTGAACGATTCCTCGGAACTTCCCGGCAGACAAATGGACCATGAGAAATGGGTCAAAGCTTCGACATTTACTGTATAAGCAGTCACATAAGCAAGAACCTTCCTAAGAGTGTTTTACAGTCTTTTTCATGGCAAGATGGCTACTCTCTTGTCTGCTAATCCTCACTTTCCTACTTCTATTCTTATACTGTGTATGTATTTATTTGTGGAGTGACATATTTTAACTGCACTTGGAATGACAGTTATTTTTAAGAGGCTGTCAACATGGACCAGGAGGAACCTCAGAAACCTGGCTCACGGTGGTCTGACAGCCAAAAGCAACCAGAAAGCAGACCACAGCCAGCCTTCCAAAACACTAGAGAAAAGGCGCCCTATACTTTCTTCCATATGGCCTTTCAACAACAACAACAACAACAACAACAACAAAAGGTTATTTACCAAAGAGGACGCCATTTACTCGTACCACACAACCCACCACTTCTCCTGTGTCCAGCGTGCAAATCCACATGTGCATCCGTCAGTCCAGCTTCAAGCGAGATGCAGCTTTCTTCACCTTGGACGGGCCAGCGCACCGGGGGCACCCAACCCAGCTGCTTCCTAAATGACCAGCCCCGAGGTTCTCTGCTGACCGCCTTCCAAAACCAATTGTGGCTGTTAGAAACAGGGGGCAGTTTCTCAGCTTCAGTGCCTTTGAGGTTCATTCAACTTCCCAGCTCTGTGAGGGGCCGTGCAGGAACTTTGGACATAGCGCCCTCCTTCATATCCATAAGGTAGAGATGTTCAGAAGACAAATTTCTTACTCCTCATGAGAGAGCAGAAGACCGAGGCTCTTGTCTTCCACATTGTGGAGATTATATCCAAGGGGTTTGGGGGCTACCAGAGAGCCCTACTGACAGACGGACTCTTGGGTTTAGGCTTGGGACAAACAAACCTTTCACACGAGTCCTTTAAGAACACACAGAGTTCTGTTTGCATTTCTGAACTCCATGCTAGTACAAACATGCTTGGGTATCTAGTGCCAGACAGTTTTCTGCTGGGCAAGCTGTTCTGCCACTGTGGACCATACCACTTTGGGATCCCTGTGACTCTTTCTTCCCCTGCTCCTCCACCCCTTTCTCCTGAGATATTATCGGTGCCCGGGCTGCCTGAATGGAGGTTGTGTATCTAGATGCTAAGAAGCTATAAGCAGCTCTGGTCACGGCGTAGTTCATGCCACATCTTTTTCTCCTGGCCCCTCTTTGGGCTGGCATGATGACAGAATGTGGCCACTTTTGTCATATTTGTCTGTTACTCAACCACAGACCAATGCCTGGCAAATCCAGCCCACAGTTGATAGTTTAAAGTCATTCTAGAACTCATTCTCCACTCCTGGGACTTTCTTCACTTTATCTCCTAGTTTCTTCAATGGGGAAACAATACAGAGAAATAACCTTTCTCAGCTCTCCTCTCTATTCCCTTGGAAAGATCTAGACTTGTCTGCCATGAGCTAGCAACAGCCCTCAGAGAGGATCAAATCCATACCTCCCTTCCCACTTCAAAGTTTTTCTTACTTGAGTCTCAGTTCCTTATTGGATTGCATCCTACTGACCAAGGACTACTTTTTATAGGGATTAAAACATGAGAGTTGGATGTGGTCTTAAAGATCATTTGATTTAGTGGCCCCATGAACTGAAACCCTAACTGTTTTAATATAGAGATCCCTGGGCCTCAACCTGCCCACTGCACAGGTCCTTGGCTCATTCAGAGAAGGCTGGTGGGAGATGTAGAACTCTCCAGGGGTTTCTGAAGCCACATTTGAAAACCACTGATGTAATCCAACTTCCTCATTTTCCTCAGGCCCAGAGAAGGCAGGTTATTTGCCAAAGGTCACACAGCGGTTAATGACGGGCCTAAGACTTCCACACAGTTCCTGGTGTGCCAGACCAGTGACACTCTTCACCTGTCCTTCCGAAGTATTTAGTATTCAGTAAAACCTTAATCATTTAGTCTCTGCTAGTAAGATAATGCATTCTTAATGAGTATATCCTTCGATTTCTTTGAATTCCTTATACAACCTATAAATTTTCAGAGTCTCGTATGCAAGTGAAGTGTCACCTTTCTTAAATTAGGAGTGTTTTCTGAAAGAATTAGGGATTCCTCATGAATTCACCTTCATATTCTAAAGGGGATAGAAACCTCATGGGATACAAATGAAGAGCATATTAAATAAAATTTTCTTTACGAAATTCAAGGAAATGGTCGATTAACTAACCTATTAACTTCTACAAACAACACACACACACCCTTCAATTTCTGGCTGAATAAGGAATACTATGTGGGAAAGAATTTAAAGGCTTTCAATGTTTGTCAGGTGAATGTGTAAGGGCATTGTACGTTGTGTTCATGACAGTGCTCCATTCTGATCACCAGTGCCACTTGAGAGATGAGTTTGTAATAGAGACTGACAGTCACATACTAACACTGTATTTTGCTAAACTATTCTCTAATGAAGGCTTTTGCCCAATGACAGGGGCACCCCCACCCCCGTTATTCAGAATGAGTTGGGTACAGAGCACTGGGTTTTCCCTTTTCTGCTGAGGAACAACTGAATGAGTAACTAGTGTGGGCACTATAGGTGGTTCCCCCGCCCACAGAGCCAGAGGCATCTTGCACATTTTGAAAGGAATGCACAATACTGCTCTGCGTGACACACAGCACACAGGAAAAAAACACGACGTTGAAACGGTAACATCTCATACAAAATCCACTTTGAAAAGGTAACATCTCATACAAAATCCAGCAGTGCTGCTTATGAGAAGCTGAAAAAGGCAATCCCGGTTTTTGTTAATGCTAAGATGTATCAAGGAATTCTACTTTGTTAAATCCGAGTCTAATTTGTAGAGCTAACAGAAAATGTTTACAGGTGATAAAAAAGAACAAGTTCAAATTCACCCTGAAACAAATTAGGACACAGAGGAGCCAGGCATTGCTCAATCTTTAAACTGTTAAAAGCGGAAAGTCTCCTAGTGCTATCAAGCTCTTAAATAAAAATGTAAGTTCACAAAGTAAAGGTATTTTCTTTTCCAAGAAATCATTTTAGGAGCAGAGAGAAATGACTTTAGTTGTACCACTATGTTTATTTGCTATCTCTGTCCGATATACAAACTTTTTAAGATGGAATATGCCTAGGAAAAAAACTTTTAAGTAACAGATAACTAACACCCTTTTATATCAATTTAAAATATTTCTGATAATTTAAATAATACAGCAATACAGAATTTGCTTAATTAAAATGACTGTGTGTTTAAAGACTCTTCCATGTATGAATGCAAAGTCAAATAAATGCAAATTCAAAAAACTACTCAAAATATACTGACTTTTAGCTTCTTGATACTATTTCTTACAGGGCGTATTGGCAGAAGTGATAACATTATCAGTAATACTTCATCACATAGATTACATATAATCATCCTAAATTAGGTAACACAGAGTCTAAACTTTAAAGACCATATCAGATTCTGAACTATACATAATGTACCCTCTTGCACTTCCAGCCTCATACTCTTCCGAAGTGATGTTTCCAAAATCATGAAAAACAGGCCATTTCAAATCTGGTAACAGACCATAAATTTGTGAATTACCTTAAAAGTTCTTATTCTAATTAAGACCAATAAAAAAAAGTATCCATCCAATATTCCAACCGATAGCTAAAGTTTCTGGCTGTGTAATTAATCATCTCTTAAGTAGGGGACCCACGGGTAAATGAGGATTAGGTTGAAAAGAGACATGACATAAGAGGAATTATTTAGGATAGGTGGAATATTCTTGGGCAATAGAACCACTCAAGAGTACCCTGCAGGTTAGAAACAGAAAGGATTAAATAATATATTCATATGAGGAACCAATTTTTCCATCAGTAACAAGCAGGAAAACTTACAAGTATTTTAAGGCAAAAAAAAAAATGTGTTTAAGTCCTATAAACAACCTCTCCAGACTGCTTAAAGATACAAACTATTTAAAGATGTAAATGAAGTTAATCAAATAAACAACAAATATTTACTGAGAACCTTCTATGCGACCAGGATGATATTTCTATCAAAGTCCCATGAACTTTCAGGATATTTCAAAAAGGATTTAATGTGATAAAGTATTTCAGTAAATAGTGTAGTCTTCCAAAATGTTCATGGGGCTGTAATTCCATCTAGTTCCTATGACACCATAAACCCTGGATGGAATTACAGTCCTCATGTGAACAATCAGGGTGGACTACTCCACATGCTCAGGGAATCCATGATGAACTCAACTTCTAAAATAATAACCACCAAGCCATTGGCATGTAATTACAACCAGGAAGCCCAGCTGTCTGCTGGCTAATACATGAGAAATGTTCAATTGGAAGACCCACTCGCCTCACTGCAGCAAACTCTAGTTCATATAACCTCTTCCTTTCCAAAATTAAACTTTCTACTTTTGTGACGAGTAACTGTCCACAAGGGTCTGCTTCATAAGTGTCTTATATATCAGTGAAAAGACGGTCTGCATGCTACTAGTAAAATCTTAGAATCTCCTAAAATCACCTCCGTACACTTCAAATGTAAACTCCAAGAAGTACAACTTATATTAAGAAATGAGGGCGGGGAGGGGGGCTCATGCGTAACAGCCCTGCAAAATTACTGGCATTTCTTCTAATTCTTTGAGACTAGGCTGACATTTATTAGCATACACAAAGCAAAGTGCCTGGTGTCTGGAAGAGGAAAATAAATACAAAGATTTATCTAGAAAGATTAAACTCAGGGTTGTAAAAAAATGAAACAAACCCAGAATTTCCCTGGGAAAATAAAAGACAATAACACTATGAATCAGCATTTTCCCCCAAGCAACCTGGAATAAAATAAAAGAAGGAACACACACACACACACACACACACACACACTCACAAGCACCGTGAGGATTGAAGACAAGAATATATACAAATTTAATCTATTTATTCGTATTGAGGACATGCATGGCTTCCTTGATCTTTTCATGCCTTTATCAAACCTAACTTTATTTGGCACTTGTAGAAGTCACCAAAGCTCTGTAAAATCAGTATTGCCATAGCAACCAAGAGGCTAAAAAAAACCCTCTGCCAGAAATCCTTACCAAACAAAATCTAAGGCATAAAGAAATGGTACTTTCATGTGGCCACTTTTAAGACCATCATGCTTCTAATAGCAAAGGTATGTGACATTCCCACGAAACCCCAGCTCCTAGAGGGACCTCTTGTAGATTACATGCTCAGTGGGGTTCCTGTATCATTAAGAGTCCAGAATTCACTAATAACACTAGCTCCTAAATTTATTTCCAAGCTCTAGGGATTTGTGTACACTGAATCATGGCGGTGACCGGAAGTCAAAAGTAACAAGATCAGAGACAATAGGCAAAAACCATATTGATCAATTTCCATAAATATGAGACAAATTATTTAGCAGCTTTACTTTAAAAAAGAAAAAAACAAAACAAAAACCTGGCTTAAAAAAGCAAAACAAAAACCAGGATTAATGCAATGTCTATCTCTTGGGAGTCCATACCTCCCTACAACTTGAGAAAACTCACTTGGGACAAGTAAATGAAGAACTGATTCTGAAATAGCTCTGAAATCACAGAAAAAATAAGTGCTAGCAGGGCTCTAAGCTCAACTCCCGAGGCAAGCTGGTTCTGGCATAAGAACTGAGTTAACCATTCAAGGTTTCCCTGCTTGAGGGCCTCTATCTCAGTGACAGACAAAACTCCTAACTTTGGTCTTCTCCACAGAGCACCACCTAAAGCAGAAATGGTTAAGTAAGCACCTGCTTAACACTCAAGGCTGTATAATTTTTGACAAGTTGTAACATCCTGTTGATGGAACAGAGCTAGCTTGACTCAACATAATACGACAGACCAACAACCACCACAAAAATAAAGGTAACAGGGAAAAGGGGGTGTTCTTTACACGTCTGTTTTCCACAAAATATTCTTGCTGACATTCAATGTGCTTTCCTCCTAATGTCAGATGGGGCAACTGACAAAGGAATGCCCCACGCAAACTGCCAATAAGATACCTTATAAAATCAGATTTAAAATTTTGTGATTCCCACCAATGCTATTCCTGACAACCACCGAAAAGCTGGTCAGACAACTCTCGTTTTTCTAGGTGCTTTAACTGAAAGCAAACACTGAAATAGATATGCTTAGCGATAAGAGAGAGAAAGAGGGTTAAACACACGACCGTGCCTATATGCAGCAGGAATTTCCTGTCTGGCATATTTTAGAGCAAATCAAGACAATACTTACTTAGGGACAGAGCTTGCGAATCAGGCAGTGTGACCACACTGAGCACTGCTTGAGTAAGCTTAAGCGACAGGAAAACAAGTTTAGGGCCTGGGGCTGTTCTATTCCAGGTAGAAAGGAATGGGAAAGAAGACCCATTTTATTAGTCATTAAAGAAATCTTTTTGACAAATTCTTCATTCGTTTCATTTGGAGTTTCTATCCCCTACAGGACAGCAAGACGAAACAAACACACACACAAAATGAGACCATTCAGGATTCTTACAGGAGCTTAGAGGAACTCCATTTGTTTTTTTAAGTGTAATTTGGGCTCTGCTTGGATAACCTCTAGAAAGAAGAGTACAGTCTTGATTGAGCTTGGTCATGATCACCAGTACTCAACTCTATCAGCAACTTGATGTTCTCCAGTCGATATAGCCCAGTACTATTATGCCTCCACTGGGGAACTATTAATAGACACATGAAGGACATTTATTTATTCACATTACCGAAGAGATTAACTCCCGAGTTCTCCTGAATGCTGTACAGCTTTCCAGCCGTTTCTCATTCTTCACAGGTAATTAACCTCTTGATGGGCTTAGAGCAGCAACAGTGTTGGAAGCCACAACATGTATTGATGATAAGTTATAAACCAGGGGAGAGGATAATTGGAAAATAGATTTCCAGGCTCACTGGAAAATAGATTTGCACTTATTAGGAAAAAAGTACACTCCACTTTTCAGGAACATATGAATCACAGAATTGTAGCATTGGCAGAGACCTCAGAAACGCATTCCGCTGCAACTTCTGATACAAATAATAAGAAAATGGAGAGTGACTTGCCCAGTCACATTCAACTCCACACAAATTTTGTTCATGCTGCCAAAGGTAAGGACCGACCACACAGCATGGCACACTCTTTCCCACCCCACATCCCTCAACTTGCTAGCTCTCTGATGAAATAAACTTAACAAACCGAGGCAAGTATCAATAGGTAGAATAGTGTCGAGAAGTGCAATTATAAAATCTGCCTATTTTAAAGGCTGGAGACAGACAATTAGATCCAATTAATACAGACAAATTTGCACAATGGGAAGGAAATACAAATAGCTTGTGCTTTAAAAACATCTAATACGGCGTGGGCCATTGTGAACACAATAATTATATACATAACAATAGCAAGAACCACTGTAAAAATGGAGGCTATGAAATAAGCACTGTGTTGAGGTGCTTTACATACACCTCATCTCATTCTTCCAAGGACATTAGATGTTCTATATTTTTGCTTTAGAGATGAGGAAACTGAGGCTCAGAGGCTAAGCGAGGTGTCCACGCTCTCAAATTGGCAGATCTGGGTTCAACATCTCATCCAGAATGATCCCAGACCTACCATACAGGCAGAGATCTTTATAAACAGTAAGATGGCTATAGACACACATCCCTCTCGATCTGCTTAACATCAGTGTGTCTGCACACTGAGCAGTCATGTAGCATCATGGTGAGAGCCTAGCTCCTGAGATCAAATTTCAGCGCTGCCACTCACATTAGTTGCATGTCCTAACCTCTCCGTGACTCTATGTCCTCATCTTAGGCTGACCAGACGTACTGCTTGAATGGGACAGAAGACAATGGTACTGTCCTGTTTAAACAAATACATCTGGTCAGCCTACCTCATCTCTAAATGTAAATCATAATAGTACCCAAAAAGCTAACGCCATCTGACTCGTAGGGCTATTGTGAGGATTAAATGAGCTAACACACACAGAAGGGGGTGCTGGGAGAGCTCAACAGGTTGAGCGCTTGCCTTGCAATCACGAAGTCTGGGAATAGAATCCAGGCCCCAGTCCGTGCAAACCCATATGCTGAGCTGCAGAATGACTGGTAATGGCCAGGATGGTGGCAAAGGTTCTCACCTCCCCTGAAGGAAACTCCCAGTTTGGTTCCTGCCCCACCCAGCCCTACACCCACCTGTGTGCAATGAAACCATGTGACAACGAATGATGTACAACTATGGAGACTGCTCTGGGCCCTCCCCCCTTCTCTCTCTCTCCCCCTTTCTCCTCAAACAATAAAAATAAATCTTTAAAACACACACAGAAAACATAGTACACAGTGAAAAAACTATTACTATGTGCAAATGTTTAGGGTCCACTGGAAAGCTAAAAAGAGCATTAAATTTGGAGTCAAGTGGCCTCATATGTGACCTTATTCACATCACTTAAACTTTAGGCACTTCATGTTCTCATCTGCAACAATAGGTGCCAGCTGCCTTGCTTCCTTCCCAGGACTGTCATAAGAAACAAGGAATAGATGACAAGATATGGGACAGCACTTTGGAAACTAAAACTGCTGAATATTACCATGTCAGGCGAATGATTATGGTCAACTTTTAGGCTCTCAAAACCAGAGAGGTCATCTTTATTCCATCCTCTCCTGCCTGAGAATTTAACATTAAGCATCGGTTCTAGTCTTGACACTGGACTCCCTATAATAATGGAACAAATCTCCGGTCATTCAGGACTCAATCAGACGGAACTCCATTAGCACCCTCCTTCTGCACACCCACCGTGAGGAAGTAATTGATGTTCATCCTGACCCCAAAGCGGTCCAAGACTCTGAAGTACCTTCAGGGAAAGATTAAATTATGCTCAGCCTTGTTTATTAGGAAGTGTATTTAATTATACTCAAATGCTTTGAAAATTGGTGAGCTAGGGAAGGCACAGAGGGTAAGTTATAGGTTCTCTGGTAACTGGAAGCCTCTTTCCCCAACTCACTTCCCAGTCACCGTTTATCCAAGTTTACTGTAAAATACAGCCCACCCTCGGGTAGTTAAAACTGGGAAAGTCATAAGAACTGCACAATCCTCAAGGACCACCACTAACATGCAGAAATAGCAACATAAAAAATCTTCAAACAATGAAAACTTTTAACTATGTAAGATCCTTACACATTTCAGACATGATTTGGGTTTTGCTAAGAATCAACTTAAACATCTGAATGAGGAATCACAGAAGTATACTATTATATATCTTATTACTCCAGTACTTAGAAGGGCACAAATAGATGAGTATTCGTGCATATTATGCTCCTGAGAAGGGAAACATAGCATTTTGTTGGTTATGTTTTGTCCCCTGTTTAAAAAAAAAAAAATTATGTACATGCTAGTGAAGACCCTAATATATAAAGCAAAGTTATACTGTAGTAGGATTGTAAAGGTCTGGTGAGTTGCTTTTCTTAAAATTATTTCCATGCTGTTATATTATCTTATCCCATGAAAAAGGGGGAGAAATGTGAGTCGTAAATACAATTCAGGGGTGGGAGAAAAAGGAGTGGCCGCCCATTATAACATTCTATTTGATACATGGCTCCCCTCTGGGGAATTCCTGAGACAGGGTCCTCCCACCTCTGCCTGAACATCTTGGGTGACACAGGTGTCATGACCTCATCAGTCAGCTGGTTCTGTTTTTAGGCAGTCCTGATGTTAGAACCGTTCTTCCCTAAGTGGAGTCTAACTCTCTTTACCTTTAACTTCCCTCCTGAGCTGAGTTCTGGAGCCATATTAGTCAGTGATTTCACTTCCTGTCAGGCCCTTTGCTCATCTCACTCATTTGATTCTTCATAATCACATTCTACCAGCGAAAGGGGTTCATGGAGATTATGCCTGGCATCGTCCTGGGGACATAATGGGACTGGTGGACTTTCTTGGGACCTGGCTGACATATACACGTCTCTATGGGAAATATTTACTGAGTTCCAAAGGTCAAACTTAGAATCTTTCTGAAAAGTATCGTTTATAAATCACTGCTTCTTCTTTGGGGGTGGGGGTGGGGAATATGTTCACATAAAAAAAAAAAAAAAAGGAAACCCACAAGGTATAATTTATCACTGTCTTTTTACCTACCTCATGAGCTGAGGCAGTATTTTGGTATGTGCACAAAAATCCCACAGCTCCTCCTCCCTTGGCTAACAGAAGCAGAAGTGGCAGGTCTAGCAAAGCCACACCGTTCAAGTGACCACCTCTCCTCTGCTTCCTGGGATTTCCTGAACCCACAGGTCTGCAAGGTATCTCCACCTACGTACTCCCAACACACCGCCGGGCATGAGGGACAGTGGTAGGTCCTGCCCCCAGCCTGGGCCTGAGACTCCTTCTGAAGATCCTGATCTATGGGAAGTCCTAGAACGTGTCTCATTAAGCTTCATCTCGAACCGTGAGTGGTTCAAGCAGAGAAGTGACCACTTATTTTTATTATGCTATCCAATGTCCATGTAGACTATTACTAAATTTAAAAATAGCATGCCTACTGACAGCCCTGACTTTATATATTCATTTTCTCTTTACTCTTGCACAGTACCCCCCCAAATCTCTCGGCTTCTACTGCCTTGGGTAGGTGGGGGAGAGCAAGGGGTTAGAATTCAGATGTATCACTCAGCCTCGTAATTTTATAAGCATGACTATCTAGTTTCCCTTACATTTATAACAAATCAGACACTGGCCTCCAAGAGGGACTGGAAGACGTGGCAATCAGTGCAACTGGGTAAGACAGGGGCTGTGGCATCAAAAAGAATAACGAGTTTCGTAGGCATCATGACTCTACTATATCAGTGTAGTCACTTCAGAAAAATGACAATAAATCTCCCAGAAAAAAAAAAAAAAAAGTTAAATTATATTCACTATACTCTACTCTATTTAGGAAACTTTGTATTGCTTTTTAAGAATGATTTCCACCTGAAAACGTTGAGGGTTTTGTTTTTTCCTTCTAACAGTGTCAGTACTTGATGTATTTAAATGCTCTGAGTAAATATACTACCTAAAAGCAGTTAATTCCAGGCGCATACAAAATTAAATATTTAAATCTTGACTAGAGCACTATGAAGTGAGAACAAAACTGAATAACCATGAAGGAACTCCAAAGAATTATGGTTTCGCATGCCTCTGTGGAGGAGCTCTGGAAGGAAAGAAAGAAACTTGCTTGCTGACCTATGGGTAAGAGGTCCCGCTTATCATAATGCTCTAGGCTTAGATGAATCAAGAGGGTTTGGAAACCTCTGTCACAGGAATAGTAGAGAAAGGGTTTTATCCCCTTCTCATGTCCAAGAGAAAGGTAGTTTTGACCCTAAAATAGGGTGACCAGACGTCCCGCTTTTGGCGGGACAGTCCCGATTTTTAACAATTTGTCCCACGTCCCTTTAAAAAAGTCCCGATTTTTGGAAAGAATGCAGGACAAGCTAGGGAACAGCGGGAGATAGACCACATTTTTAATCAAGACACCCCCCTCCCCCCGGGTCATTTACCAATTTAACATTTACCAATGTTAAAATCTGGTCACCTTACCCTAAAAGATAAAAGACTAAAGGTGTTTTTAGTGCAATCGTTTCTCCACTCGTCTCTCTCTTAAACATCCGGCTATATGCATAGGATACTGTCCCCTGGGTAAGAGTTTTAAGGAAATTCTGGCAAAACCCATTTACTCCTTCCTCTAAGGCCCTGCACTGGTCCTTCAGTGGCACCCACATCGCCATGTTAAAGTGGAAACACCCCAGCGAGGCAGGGAACAGGGAGACAGACACGAGACTAATACACACCTACCTGTGCATTTTCTTTTAAGTGGATTTCAGTAACACCACCTCCCTTAGGTAATTTCACTTTAGATTATAAATCAAGGAAATTCCTCAGCACATTATTAGCATATTATCAAGTATTGAGGACAAAACAATTCTAAGTACAAGTAAGTTCTTTGTTACCAAACTGTTGTAAATCTTCACTTCTTGAAAGATGTGTTTCCTTTTTTGCCTAAGACCCTTCTGAGGCTTTCTATTCCCTTCAAATCCCAGGTATTGAGATGCTATTTACAATACAGCTGTTTATTTGTCTCTTTAACGGCACTTCTTCCATTCATTTTTTTTTTTTTTTGTACTGAAAGCTCTTTAGAGCTTTTATTAGCTTCTTTGCACTGAAATCACTTTTGTTTGTGTGGTCTCAGGAGAGCTAAGCCAAATCATTCTTTTTCAAAAATTCCTTTTTTCAATTTTCTTTTCTTACAGTTGCCCCCCTCCATCCGCCCGCCCCCCAATCCCTCATAAAAAAGACAAAACTCTTGCTCAGCTTAATTCTCCCAATGTTTTTAAGTTACTCATGTAGTGCTGTTCTCTCTAGCTAAAAGCTAAATAGCCAACTTGCTTTCCCAAAGGGACCAAACATTTCTTCCCCCTGAATTTTTAAAACACTTCTAACAAAGCCAAACATGGATTAAACAATGCGTTATAAAACTAGTCTCTTCACAACATCTAAGTACAAATAAATAGGCAAGTCCTGATGCCCAGTTGGTACTGTTCTCACCAATAAATAGCCACACGTCCTCTCTGCACCATGGATGCTGAAGAAAAGACCCACCTGGTAGGTCCTGGGACGCTTTGCTCAAGGAGCAGAATGAGGTCCCTTCTCAAGTCTGTACTGCCACCCTGCAGACACAGTCACCTGCAAGGTTTCCCACTGCTCCAAACATCAGGAGCCAGGACCTGCCCATGCCAACCGTCCCTTCCCAAGGAACAGCAAGGAACAGTAATGCCACAAAGGGGTAAAAGAGCAACCAGTTCCACCTCTCAGTGGTTAACTTTTCACCTCCTGTGTTGCAGATTGACTATGTTCATGATTTGAGAAGCGCTTAGAACCTTCAAGTTAACCTCACTGGGCCATGAGTGCCTCGCACTGAAGAAGGACTTCACTGTATTCACATGTGAGGAGGCTAAACCAAAATGTGTTTAGTTGCCTAAAGGACCAGCCACTCCCTAGCTCCTCCTACCCTTCCTCCCAGGATTTAGGAGGCAAGCCAGGATGGCTCAGTGGGCTGAGCACTCGTCTTGCAGCCCTGGGGTCAGAGGATCAAATCCGGGTCCCAGCCTGTGTGGGGTGTGCCCGCCCATGTGGGAGGCCCCCAGCCCGGTTCCTGTCCTGCACAGCCCGGCGCTCACCTGTGAAATGAAACTCTGTAGAAAATTAACAATGAGGTACCACTATGGAGACTGCCCTGGGCCCTCAGCTTCTCTCTGTCTCTCTCTCAAAAACAATAAAAATAATAATGAGGAAGAAAACACCCAATTAGCTATGACACTTTTGCAATCAATCCACAAAAACTGTTTAGCAGACGTATATATACTTTCAATGGTACAGTAGACGCTCCACTAACTGGAACTCAAGCAACCGGAACTCTCAAGCAATTGCAATTTTTGCCGGTTGCTTGAGATTTCACCAATTGCATCTACCTATCCCCAAGGGTGACAGCTAACTGAGAGTCTACTGTATATGGTAATTAATGATGTCTAGTTTAGGACTTTTTTTGGCCTTCTTGAAGAATGAGACCAGTAAGTTGAACTAATATATTTTCAAGACCAATCCATTTTTAAAATAATCTCAGTAATAAAAAAACAATAAGAACTGAAGCTAAAAAGCTGTGCCCAATGAAATAAAGACACAGAACCTCGAGTCTCTGGGGAGCTGGAGTGTTCAACCTCAGCCCTCGTACAAACAAGCTGTGTGTTACAGGTCAGTCATTTAACTTCACTAGGCATCAGATTTCTTATCTGTAAAATTAGAACATTAGGTCAGATTTAAGCCCTTTCTGCTCTAAAATTCCAATTCTATGACTGTCCTGACCAATCAATAAAATAAAACAAAACACAGTGCTTAATACTGTGTGTTTTTTCAATGAAGCTAACTTATTTAGAGGCAGAAAGGCTCAAATATGTCAAGAAAATATAACCAGGAAATATTTTTTTTAAGTTAACCTTGCGCCACACAAAGTCTGTCCAGACATTAATATCTGATCGCTACTTCCAGAAAATGTCACATTTTTGGTTTTCTATTGTGCAATGTTCACCACTAGACAAGAAATATTATGTGCCTGTTGAAACTCATCTGCATTTGCTGATCTGTTGTGTTCAGGGGCTCAGTAGTTCTCCACAGCAGAGAGAAACTTCTCTATGACTCACAATTAAACTGCATTTTAAAAGACCAACACAACAGCTCCTAACGAAGCAAGCAAAATCTTGCTGTCATCCGTCGGAGACTGTTACAAATTACAGACTAATCTCAGACACTGTGACCTCACCACTCAGCGTTTTACAAATTGAGTAGCTATTTCCCTGTCAGTTACTACTAACATGACAACAATAAATGGGGAGGGACTGGGGGGCACTGTACGTTCGGGGTAGGTGAGGATGGGAGAAGCAACACAAACATGTCTACGAGAATTCACAGGCAGACCCAAGCTGGTTCTGGGAGAGCTGAAGTCAGAAAAGGGGAGATGTTGTTTCACAGTTTGTTTATTCATGGTTTTACCTCTGGCTTCTCAGAGTGGAGTCTGAGAACTGTTTGTGGGTCATAGTAAAGAGAGTTCTAAAGCACAATGTGACTTCTAGGGAGAGTGAAGCCAGACCACACTGCAGTGACCCAGCAGGGCCGATACTCAAAGGCGATAAGAAGAAAAAGAGGCACTTGTTTTTTATTAACAGAAGACCTCACCAACTTTATCTTAGACTTCCCCAAATGAAATGTCAGCCTCCCATGATGTTGAATAAGAATCAACTTAACCCCTTAGAAGAAAAACACTCAGAATTCAGTACTTGACCACATAGATTTTGCTCATCAATATGGAAAAAAAAAAAAAAAAAAAGTTCCCGGTAGGGAGGAACACAGCACGAGTTTAAAAAATAAAATCCTCAAATCCACCCAGGATAACACACAGTACTTAAAATAAACTGAATGGCACCTAAAATAATCTGCTGAATGAAAAGACAAGCTATTCAGAGGCACACACACACACACAAGTTATTAAGCAAGGGAGGTTGACTGTATTCTCACACTCCTGTTCAATTACATTTTTATGAAACACGCGGCAGGCATTTCACGCATTCCAGCTTCCCTAACTGCACATCTGGAGTCTTTCCTGGACCTTCCTTAGGCCTGTGCCTTCCTGTTAGTGGGGCTGGTCGTCTGGACAGGCTCTTTGGAGCGAAGGGCTAGGCCCTTTCAAAGTGAGTGCCCACCAGGGCTGGGACCGAGCACGTCCAGGTGTCTGGGGTGCAGATGAGAAAACACGCCTGTTGGGCCACTGTGGTTCTGCTATTTCTGCTGGGTGCACATCCCGCTGGGTGCTGGCCGGCCTCCCCACGTCCATTCCTGACTCCCAGTGGGATCCAAGGAGGGCGGGAGAGGAGGGCCACGCTGAGCCTTACCAGGAGATCCGATGGTTGGCTGCCTGTGAGCAGAAGTCCCGAGATACCGGCTGAATCCTGGCCATTCACACAGCCGCACAAAACGGGGCCTGTTCCTTTTCCTGCTGCAGTTGCCATGGTGGACCCAAACAATATGCCCCAGCGCCTGTCTGCCAGCTTCCTAGCCACCTCCCACAGGCCCCGGCGTGGGCCCGGGAAGGTGAACACTGTGCACTGGTGGGAATTTAGATGCTGGCAAGGATTAAAAGGGGATCTAACAGGCAGATCAGCTCTGCCGGTGTCAAGTACTGCAGACAGGCTGTTTTTCAGCTGCGAGGCTCTGCTGCCCAGAGTTGTTCACCTCGGTTGTAAGTGAAAAACAGATCTTCAGGAGGAAAAGAAACTGGCAAAAACCCCAACTTGGGAAAATAACTAATCACCTTTAAACTTCGGTTTCACTGCAATCAGCAAAACAAATGGGAGAAAAAAAAAGAAAAGAAAAAGGCAGCAACATCCTGGATATAGTAATATCTGCATAGAGGCAAAGGCAGGGGTCAATGTTAGTGTCTAGGTCATGAGTGAGAAGGCCTAGGAATAACAGCAGAAAGATTTTGTGATTTTTCTTATTGAAGACAAATCCCTTGTTTGAAGCCGCCATGTAGGCGGGGGGGAGGGGGGGGGCATCCAGACACAGAAACCACACAAAGAGAGAAAAAGAAAGATTCCCCTAAAAATAAACCACTGATGAAATTTTTAGGACACATTTTGAAATTAAAGACAGACAGATACATCCAGAGTCCAGGGCTCAGGGTATGAAGTACCCAGACCCTGGACCCAGCTCAGCCACTTGTTTCTTCATCTAAAAAAGGGTTGGGGTGGGGGGTAGAAGGGGTGCAGGGAACCATCTTTAAACTCCCCCACAATGCTAAAACTCTCTCTATAACTTCTATGCGCAACTAGGCTTGAACAATATCGTGCAACTAAATCGCGGAGATGAACACCTTCATTCTCACAGTGGTGACGCTGGGCTGTGGGGTGATGTTTCTCCTCTCAAATTGCTCCATCTGGGAAACTGGTGCCTAAAATAGACATTACAACTTTAGGATAGTGGGTGCCGTGCAACATGGGGAATGGGCTTCATGTCACCAAATCCCACACCGAAAATGGTTAAAACGGCAAGTTTCATGCTGTGTATATTTTAACCACAATACAGAATAATTAAATCTGTATCAAAGGGGAGGGGTGGGATGGAATGGAGTCCATGTGGTATGTTTTGGAGTTAATAAAAAAAAACTAAAACAACATACAAACACGCAGTTTAGTGTTCATTTCCTATCTACTTGAATTTGGTCTCCAGGGTCTGTTAAGCACAGTTCCCACTTCTCCCAAGTTTGAGAAATATGGCTTGAGGGCTGTTCCACAGAGCAGTTCCTTCCCTCTCTGCCTCTTTCTCCCCTTCCCACAAGCAGCTGTCATTCTGCACAATCAGTCAAGGGCTACAAATCACTACTAAAAGCTCCTGTGAGGCATTCCCTCTAAGAATCTGCACTGATCAAAATCTCAAGTGCTTACTAGCCTCGGGACTGCCATAACCGGAGGTGTTGCTTCTTTGTAAAGAATAAAAAACAGATGCTCTAAGCTGATGAAAGCGAATGTCCTTTCAACACGTCTTTTCTCTAGCACTTGAAACTCTTACCAACAAGAAGTGCTTCCCACACTCAGTTCAGCAGTTTCTCTGCACTTTTTACTTTTTCTTTGAGGGTGCAGTGCAATGCGAGTCTTCTGCACCTGGGGTACAATGACTTCTTAGGGTGAGCCTTCTGAGGGCGCCCCAAACAAGGGCGTGCAGGCAAAGAGAACTGCTTGAATCCCAGTGTGACACTGGAGGACCCTGTCTCCCTGCGTCAGAGCTCAAGGAATTAAATTCTTCTTGACAATCTTTACACAAAGTCTCAACGTCTCAGACCCAGGCTGTCATTTCCAAACTTCTGCACCAAGATATACCTGAGAACATTTCTGCCTTGCTCTGTACACAGTCCAGGATGAAATAAGTAAGGGGGAGGGAAAGGCAGGCAGAGACCAGTGAATGGAGAGAGCTAATCTTTTTTTTTTAAGATTTATTTTATTGTTTTTCACAGAAACAGAGAGACTGAGAGAAGGGGAGGGCCCAGAGCAGTCTCCATAGTTGTACATCATCAGTTTTCGAAATGATTTCATTCCACACGGGTGGGCAGGGGCCGCGCAGGGCAGGAACTGGTCTGGGGATTCAATCCTTGGTCCTCAGGGCTGCAAAGCAAACACTTAACCCGCTGAGCCATCCCTGCTTTCCCATAATCTTAGCCCTGCTGGTACACTGGAAGCCTCACAACCTCCCAGGCCTCTTCTCTCATCTGTGAAGTACACACATGGAAAATGGAACCAGATAATCCTAAACTCCCTACAAGCTGGAGCACTCTGTGAGTCCACATCAGGCCTGGGCAGACGTTTTTCAAGTCAAGGGCTATGTCTCCAAATGTCGTGGGTCCACTAGCTATTTATTTTATTCTTCAGGCGGTCCTCCCAGAATTGCATGACGATCCACCAGTGGACGGTGATCAACGTCTTGCCCAGCCCTGATCTCTGTAATAGGAATATGACAGAACTGCCCACAGCAATACACACAGCAAACCCAACGGAAGTAGTGAGCTCCCATTGGGGTGGGAGGCATCCAGGGAGAGAGTGGAGACCCTTGAGCAGGTAAGTAATGAAATTCGTGTTTCTGGATTCTAGCTCTACCTGAAATAATTATTAATGCTACTGTTCGGCCCGGGCCCACCCTATGTTCTGCGGAGATACGTAAGGAAGTGTGGTCCTCAGTGAGGCCATGCTACTAGGCAGAGGCTGAAACTGAATCACGGAACAGAACAAAATCAAGTAACTTAAACATCGAGTTGGATTCTTTCCTTTAGTAAACCATCAAGTGGCAGAGGTCCACCTGAGGTTTAGACGGGTGTATCCAAGCTCCTGTGAGACCCCTCTGCCTATAGGCCCCACTCAGTTCGGCTGGGTTCTCCAAGTAAGGGAGCGGTATCCTGGGCCACCCAGTTACCCAAACCACAACGCCTGCCTCTCACTCACCTCTGATGTTTGCTCATCACGCCCTCCAGATCCTGCCTCATTAACATCTCTTCAGCCTGCCCACTCTTTCCATTCTGTCACTTCATGGCCACGACAAGGTCCTTTACAACAAGGAGCCAGTCTGTCCCGATCTATGCAGGGTCCCCAGCACACAGACCGGTGATTAGCACAGAGCAACTGCTCCATGGCTGTTGAATAACATTCCTCTGTCACCTGAATTTCTGTAACTGGTCCCCCTGCCCACTACCTGACCCCTTCTCATGCCCAAAGCAGAGCACTAGAAAAACGCGCTTTCTAAAACACATGTCTGATTTTTCCCATTCCTGCTTAAAGGACTTCAGTGGGTCTGCATTGCATTATAGATAAAAGCCCAATTCCTGGGTTTGGTGCATGGTCCCTCCTGATCTAGTCTCTGAACCTCCCCGGAGCCATCAGTCCGGCCTCATGTGGGTCCTGCTAGCCTGCCTGTTGCTCTCTCAGCCCATCCAAACGTCGTTTTGCACTTCTTTTTGCCTTTCTTTGCACATGCTGTCTAGATCCGGGGTCCACAGTCCCTAAGCCATGTACCAGTATCGGTCTGTGGCTTGTTAGAAACTGGGCCGCACAACATGAGTAAGTGGTGAGTAAGCGAGCGAAGCTTCATCTGTATTTACAGCCGCTCCCATCCCTCCCACGACCGCTGGTCTAGGTGACTTTGCACAACCTTGTCTAAATTACTTCTCATTCTGAAAAGCTTAGTTTGAAGGACATGTTCTGAAAATCTTCTCTGACTCCCTCTCCCCTGCAGTCAGTCTGATTTAGATGCCCTTCCTCTGTGGTTCTGTAACCCGCAGGGATCCTAAAGCTTAACACAGAGCAACAGTTGTATCTGTTGTCTACTTCCAGCACTAGCGGCCAAAGGCCATATCTTATCTGATGCTTTAACCTCAGTACCTAGAGCAGAATTTAACATATAATAGGCATTCAAAAAATATTTGTTCAATTAATGAAGATTGAAGAGAGGGAGGGAGGTGGGAAAAAAGAAGGAAAGAGGAACAAGGAAGGGGGAGGGGGGGAAGAAAAGAGCAAGAATCCAGGCATCCTCATTCTCTCTAATGGATCTTCTTCCTCCAAATCCTTCCCACAAATAGTTTCTTCTCTTTCTCACTCTGTCACTTCCTGCTAGAAGACCTCCTACAGTTATACTAACTACTCTCAAGTCTCCATATCCTATCAACTCTAGATTTATATATCCAATTATCTGCTACCTAGATTTCCCATCGGTAATTCAAATTTAAAATAAGAAATCAAATAATGAACATTTCCTCCCTGCCCACAAACACACACACACACACACACACACACACACACACACACAACAGCTTCCTAGGTCACCTGTAGAATCCCTGTGCCCATTCATATAGTCTGTCGCCTGAGACAGCAATGTGCAAGTAGGTAGCATTCCATTTTTTTTAATTTATCACTTATATACCAGGATATATGTTATGTATCTTACATGTTTTATCTCACTTAACCCTGCCAAGAAAACCCTAATAAGAAATCGCGTGACTGGAATTTGAAAGGGAATAATATAAAAACAATAAGTAAATAGGGAATTGCATGTATTTGCTTTTCATGCTTAGCACCATCACCTTCTCTTTCTCACACTGCTCACATACAAACACAGCAGGACCTACTGACTGTTCCTCCTCTCCTGCCACTCTGACTGACACTATCCTAACTGGGACCCTCCTAAACTCTCCAGCACTGTTGCAATAGACCCCTAGATGGTATCTCTGTCTCCGTCGTTTCCCCAATCAATTCTATCCTCTACTTTGCCAGAAGAAAGAGCTTAAAAAAGTACTAGTCACTTCTGATTCCAAACAAGATGGGGAGGTTGCTCAGGCTGGAGGCTGATGCATCTCAGAGTTATGCTCATTCACTAACATAAGTATTCAGGGAAATTCTTAGAGGAAAAAAGGAGGTTAAGTCTCAGGAGAGGGAAAACTGGGTAAAATCACAGACTGAGACAGGAGCAGCCCAGTGCTTACGAGGCGGGGAGTGGTTTGGGGAGCAGTGAATTTATTGATAAGTTTTAGAGAAAACAAACTTTATTATAGTTAAGATAAAAGTAAATACTATAAGAATAAAACAAAATGTATTCTTTTAAAGCCAGCTAAAGGAAATTCAAACTATCCAAAGGAAGGAAGAAAAGAGGATTTATTTTTAAATAAAAAGGAAGAAGAAACAAAAAGAAATAGCAGTAGAGAACATTAAACAAGGTTGAAAAGTCTTAACAAAAATAATTATCATAACTATAATTGGGTGTAAAATCACTAATCAAAAAAGAAACTAGTATTGCATTTAAACTACACACATTATGTAGAAAAGAAAAACTGACCCATTTAAAGTGAAAGTATACAACACAGTTGAAAATAAGGGATTAAAAAAAAAAAAGAAAATATGAACAAAAATAAAATCAAGGATCACATTTTCAACATCAGACAAATGGAATGTAAGGTAAAATCACTACAAATGACCACGTGGGACGTTATATACTGGAACAATCAAAGAAGATTTTGTGATGGTGAACATATATGGATCTAACAAAAGGACTTCAAAATATTTGAAGCAACAACCATGGAGAAAATCAGATAAATCAAAAATGTAGTTAGCATTAAAAAAAAAAAAAAAAGGAGAGCCTAAAAATTCCCCATATTTCTGGGAATTAAAATACTTCCTATTAAACAACCCCTGGAGAAAATGAAATAGAAATTACAAAATACTGAGCTAAGTAACAATAAAAGTATTATATGTCAAACTTTGTGTGGTGCAGCTAAAACATGCTCATTCACCTCAAGTTCTCAGCCGTTTAAACAGCCTCCAGCTGCTGTGACCAGATCCACAGCGTATGGGCAGACTGTAGACAAGGAGAATGGCCAAAGTTAAAGATACATTTCATAATAATTAAAGGGTATATTTGTTAGGAAGCTAGTACCATCCTGAAAGTGCATGCACTAACAACAAAAAAGAAAAATTTCAAATCGGAGATCTAGAAAAAAGGAGAGCAAATTAAACCCAAAGTAAGAAAAAAGAAGGCAATAGTAACGAGCAGAACTGAATGAAACAGGAAACAAGCAACAGTTCATTCTCTGAAAAGATTAATAACTCCTTGCTACGAGTGTTTGCTCCTAGCAAGTCTAAGTACAGAAACAAGAGAACAAAATAACCAATATTAGAAATGGAAAAAGGAATATTACTACAGACCCTATCGACACTAAACTGATCATAAGGAAATAATATAAACAACTTTAGGCCAGTAAGTTTGACAACTTAGATGAAATGAACAATTCTTCCTATATTTTTAGAAAACAGAACTTACTAAAACATAACAATAAAAAAACAAACAAAAAAATACTGAATAGTCAACAATCTGTTACAAAATTGAAGGCATTATCAAAATCCTGGGCACACTGGTGCTTACAACTGCTCTGCTTCCTGATTGTGGTGGTGGAAGTTATGCAACTCTACACATATGTTAAAACTCATAGAACTGGGCACCAAAAAAAAAAGACAGCTTACTGAATAATTTTTAAATTAAATTATTTTTAGGACCTTTGCTGCACAGAGAAAACCCCAGGCCCACATGGTTTCACTACTGAATTATACCAATGATTTTAAAAAGAAATAAAATCTTATGAGAGTTCTATCAGAGAATACTGTAGACAGAAACACCCCACCACACAATTTATGAGGCAAGTATCACACCAACACCAAAACCTAGTAAATACTATACCAGGAAAGAAAATTATAGACAAGTATTCTTAATGAAGATAGTTGTAAAAAAACATAAAATATTAGCACACACACACACAAATCCAGCACTAAGTGAAAACAATAATACATAATAAGTAAGTTGTTCTTATCCCAGGAACTCATGGTTGGTTTAACATTTAATATCAAAGTAATTTACCAAACAGAGGAGAAAAACTATATGACATCTTAGTAAAGGCAGAAAAGGAATTCCATTCCATTGCTAATAAAAACAAATAAACTTCTCTCAAAAAATTAGAAATAAAAGAAACTTCCTCAACCCAATAAAGAGCAATTATGAAAAGCTTACAGTTGATATTATACTTAATGGTGAAAGAGTAAATTCTTTCTCCTTAAGATAAGGAATAGGGCTTGGCTATCTACTCTCACCAATAAATAAATTTAGCAATCTATAAGCTACGAGGTCAATATGCAAAAATCAATTGTATCTCTTTATCTAAACATTAAATAATTTCAAAACCAGATTCTAAAAAATTACATTCATTATAGTATCAAAAGACACAAAATACAGTTAAATTTTACAAAAGACATGCAATGCCTCTTTAACAAAACAGGGAAGCAATACCGAGAAAAAATAAGAAGTAACAGAACAAAGAGATATACTTCGTTTTTAAATCAGAAGTCTCAATATTGTTAATATGTCAATTTCCCCTAAATTGATCTCTCATATTTCAATGCCATCCCAACAAACTTTTTAAAGTATTTATTTTTTAAATGGCAAGTCAATTCTAAAATTTATATGGTGCTCTAAAGGAGCTAGGACACTCAAAACAATCTTGAAAGAACAGGACAGTTATCTCTAACTCACACTACCTGACTTACTATAAAGCTATTTTAATAAAATCAGTGTGGCATTGACATAAATATAGCATGCAGATCTATGAAACAGATTAGACAGTCTTGAAACAGAACAAATACAGTCCATTCCTTTTTGATAGGTACTAAAAGAATTTAATCACAAAAGAAAAATGTTCAATGTTTTATAAATTTCAAAGAATATGTAAAAAAAAAAAAGTTGAACCTTGATTGCTATCCCACATCATACATGAAAATTATTATACTTTGGCATGCGTTATCTAGGCTTCAACATTAATGAAAAAGTAAGCCAAAACACGGGGAAAATGTTGTAATACATGCATCTGACAATAAACTTATATGTAGAATGTATATAGAACTCATACCTCAAATAAAAGCAACCAATCCAATTTTTAAAATGATCAAAGCACTTGAACAGACTGCACAAAAGACGACGTATGGCCAGTAAGCACATAAAAAAGATGCTCACCATCATTCATTCCTCATCAGGAAATGCAATTAAAGCCATGTGATACTACTTCTCACCACTAGCATAGCTAAAAGTAAAAAAGAATGTGAACGCCAAGTGTTGGTGAGGATGTGGGAATGACTGGAACTTTCATACACTTGTGAAGGAAGCATAAAATCCCACAATGACTTTAGAACACGGGCACTTTCTTATCAAAGTTACACACCTACCCTATGTCCTAGTAATTTCCACTCCAAAGACAAATGAAAATATATGTCCACAAAAAAAACATGCACAGGAGTGTTTACCGCTGTTTTCTTCATAACAGTCAAAACATGCAAACAACCCAAATGTTCACGAACAAGTGAATGGATTAAACTGTTATATACACACATATATACATACATATATGTATATACACACACAGTGGAATACTCATCAACATTTTTTTTTTAAATAATGAACGATCAATACATGCAACAATGTGGGACCATCTCAAAAATATGTTGAACAAAGCAAAGCTGATACAAAAAGTACATACTGAATGATTCCATGTGTGTGAAGTTCAAGACCAGATAAAACTCATCTACTGTGAAAGAAATCAGAGCAGTTGAATAAGGGAGGGTGGGAACTGGTAGGAACAAGGAATAAAGACTCTCTTTGGGGTGATGGAAATAGCCTATATCTTGATGAGGGTGTATTCATTTATCAAAACCAAGGTACCCACTTATCAAAACTCATTTAACTGTATGTTTCAGATTATACATTTACTGTATGTAAATTCTTCCTGGGTAAAAGTTAATTTATTAGTCAAAAGAAGGAGGTACTTTCCACTTGGGAGCGCTGGCCTGGGGATAACCCATATTCTTCGTTAAAGAGACTGTGAAGAGAGATGTGTCTCAGTGAAAAAGGCCGCACAAGGGAGACAACAAGTGAGATAAGCCAAAGACAGAGGAAGAACAATGGTCTGGCAGTGAGAAGAGGAGTGGAGAAGACTGAGTCAGAAGGGGAAGGTACAAGCCTAACAGGAAGACACGAGTGAACTGAACATAAGAAGTAGAAAGTAAAAGACATACAATTGTGTTTCAAAGTAATCCAGCTGCCACATTAAACCCCAAAAGAACTGAAGGCAGTTTCATTTGGAAATTGGACTGTTCTCCCAACACGCCTGCTAATCAAATTGAAAGCAAGGAGAAGGGAATTCAGTGAGGGTATAAACCTGAACAAAGCTTCCTTCTCTCTTTCTCTCTTCTCTCTCTCTCTCTCTCTCTCTCTCTCTCTCTCTCTCTCTCTCTCTCTCTCTCTCTCTCTCTCTCTCTCCCTTTTGTTTTTAATCAACCACCTGCAAAAGAAAGCCCTTCCAGGGCTCCGGCCCATGGTATCTGATTGCTGATAACATCACAAAGTAAGAGTAGTTGGCTATTTACATAGTTCAGCACACATGCTAGGATAATTAGATTCACAACCTATTCATTCCCTTAGTAAGTGAATGAAACTATGATGATGAGTTCCTCCAAGGGTGTATTCTACGGTAGTTAACCCAAGCCCAAGCTGGCCTCAGGAACCAAAGATAACATTTCTCCTTCCAGTTGAATTAATACAAACAGGAGATGAGTCACACGACCAGTGATGAAGCAATGAAGGCCAACTCTCCCTCTCTTACCCACCCCCTCCAGTGAAAGAACCACATAGAAGTATTAGCTCTGGCTGAAAATAGTGGCATCCATGTGAGCAAATTAAACTTGACCACACAATGGTGTGATAAGGGACAGTAGGAGAGTTCCTGTCCACACTCCTGGAATCGAAAGGAACCTTTATGTGATGAAGTTTCAGTGACACTGGACTAACCAGCGCTGCTTCCTCTATTGCAGTTCACCAGCACTGGGCTTAACAGAAATCGCTTGCCAAGACATTCCTAGGAAATTAGCTTACTCACTGGATTTTTAAAAAGGAGAACACAGCCAGAAGACATCACTGGGCTTTGGTGCATAGACACGTGTGAGTAAGCATCTCAGAATTTGAGCTGTCACCGTGTAAACGATTCATCAACTTAGGCGACTAGTAAGAGAACGGCTGAATCCCAAAGTCACTTCTTGTTTCTACCAGCTGAGGTATCAAGAGAGAACCAAATATGCAGGAGAAGGATCTCTAATGCATCTAGTTCCTGTGATGTCTGCATGTGTATAGGGGTGGGGGTGGGGGGTGAACATTAAATTCAACTGGATGCTTTTTCCTACTGCACACTGTTTTCCCACCCTAACCCTTAACGTGTGGTCGCTGGGACGGCAGCGTCAATAGCGTGGAGGGAATTGTTTAAAAATGCATATTTTCAGGGCCTGTCCTATTAAATCGGAAACCCTGGAGGTTGGATCCCAGAAGCTATGGTGTCAGGAGCCCTCCAGGTGAGCCTAATGCCTGCTCAGTCTGAGAACCACTGTACTAGGGTACACTCTTCTGCCCCACTGTTTCTGAACCCCAAATCTCTCAGGTGCATCCAATGGACAAAGTTAAGATGCAACTGCCCTCGTTTTGCAGTCCTGAGAGCCTATGTCACTTGACCATCACTGCACGGTTGAAGTGGGGCCAAGCCTGCATTACAACCAACTCTCATATGGATGGCATTTTATAATCCATCCAAAATGGACTTCCATGTGAGGCGGTCAGAACCGCCCTCATTCCCAGATGAAGAAGCTGGGCTCAGGGTGGTGAACGACTTCGTCGATCTATTACAAAACCAAGTTGCAGAGCTGAGGCCAGACCCCGCCTTTCCTGGTTTCCAGATAGGAGTTCTTGCTGCTCACGGGCAGGGCTTGGCACCTGCCCAGTGTGGGCCCCTGCACATGCGCGCAGGTTCCCGCGTGTGTGAAACTCACAAGCTGGGAAGTGACGGTAACTAACAGTAATCATATGTCTAGCCCGGACTGCAATACAACATTAAAAATAATTCAACAAAAGGCAAGAGTCAAATTTTGACCGGCCCCATCAGCACATACGAGTACTGCTGCTACTCTAATTTCTCACTTCCGCCCACCTTCATGAGCTAGTGCCCATGTCACTTGATTTAGAAGACACCATCTGACTGAAAGGAAAGGCGGTGGGGACAGCCACCAGCATGGGCGAAGAGCTACTCGGAGAGACCAGGAGGGTGGGCACCCTTCAGCCTTTCTTTTGTTGCTGTTTTCCCTGTTAGCATTTTTTAAAACTCCACACATTCATTTTGGAACACACAGAAATGACAAAGAAGGAAATAAAAATCTCTCCGATGACATTTCACATCGATCCTGTCTGTTTCTAAGCCTCGCTATAAAAATATGTAACAATATGTAAAAGTTACCTAGTGTTTTAAAATTTGGACTATGCCACACGTTGTCCTGTATAAGCCATCCCTTTGAAAGCTCCGTCATGGCTGCAGGCTCCCACGCAGGGCGATATTAAATCATACTGAAACAAGATACTTATGTCCTGAGTCTAGTTTTAATATGTTCCAGGAGGAGATATTAACTCATTAAAGTAATAAAAACATTTTTTTACCCTAGGTCAATCCTTATCTAGATAAATTCTAGGAATTAAGAGCTTGCCAGATCATTCATCAATCCAATGCAAAGCGGTCACAGACTCAGATCGCTCTCACCTCTGTGCTGTGCCTGGTCCACAGATTTGGGCATGAACAGAGGGAAGGTCCTTCCATTTCTCACGTCATTACCTAAAGTGCACATACAAGGCCTGTCTGGAAAAAAAAATCCACCCATAAACACCTCGGTTTTTCCTATTACAGGGCTAGGTACTTTCCAAACAAACTGTTACACTCTCCCATTCTCTCCAAACCCGCCACTTCTGCCCTAATCCAGGCCCCCATTATTTCTCCCTTGGATAACAAAAAGGTCTGAACAACTCTCACTTTCTAACTTCTCCTCTGCACTGGGGCAGATGTAAGACAGACCCACCCATGCCACCAAAAATAATGAAAATCACTTCTGCACGTTTCTGAGCTCAACTCACATGCTTAGCACCACACAAGATGATTTTCATACATCATTATATCTTTATTAAAGTCTCTCTTTTTTTTAAAGATTTATTCTATTGTTGAGAAAAGGGGAGAAAGACAGAGAAGGGGTCTCCATAGCTGTACATCATTAGTGTGACACAATTTTATTCCACACAGGTGGATGTGGGGCTGCACAGGGCGAGAACTGAACTGGGGGCCTCCCACATGGGAGGCGAGAACCCTCACCACCACCTGAGGGCCGCCAGTTGTGTTGCAGTTCAGCCTGTGGGTTTGCACGGACCAGGCCAGGGTTCGATCCCGGGACCTCACAGTTGCAAGGCAAGCCTTCAAACTGTAGAGCTAGCCCCTCTTTATTACAGTCTTAAGAGACCAATGTTATTTTACTAGTAACAGTAAGGACGGAGATGAGAGAGGTTAAATAATTGTTCTCAGTCATAGAACTTTAAGATACGAAGCAGCTTGACTTTGGAACCAACACAATTTGTTAACTCAAAACATTTCCTGACTATCTGCCATCAACAACAGTAGTGCCCAATATTACTTTTTAATCAAAAAATTACTTTTTAATAAAAAAAAATTTACAGACTTAGGGCAATAGATATCTTACTCTCAATATCCATTGATCAAGAAGACATTGGACAATCAAATAGATGCTAATGATTTAGTAACACCCTAAAAGGATTTTTGGTTGATAAATCACAATATCAGCCAGCTAGGTATCTTTGGGAGAAAGCTCCTTTTTCTGGGTTAATAATATTAATTGTTAAATCTGCAGGCAGTGCTTAAGGAGCATATCCCTGTGTAGGCGCTCCTACACAGTAGGCAATAGGAACTATGTTTCCCATGTGTTCTGGAATGTACAGGTTAGGCTAGAAATCCCATCATTTAAGCTGAAGTCCTTAGTATGAAATGCCACGGGCTTCACAATTTGGCCTTAACATCCCTCCCCTTCTGTGTTTCCTGTCACGTCCTCACCACATACCCTATGATATGCCTGTAGCTGAGGTAGACAAGTATTCCCCAAACACTGGACTTTGTGCCTAGAGGGCCTGAGCCATTTCCACTGCAGTTCTCTGCCCGAAGAACTACCTCCCCTGAGATGCAGCTCTTAAGTGTCGCCCATCCTGTGAAGCCAGTCCTGACAACACTGTTCCCTTGCTCAAGGCGGAATTAACGCATCCTTCCTGTATGTGAGCACAGCCTTCTGTGAACAGCCCTATGATGACATTTAACACGCTGCAAAATAAAAAGGATGTGCAGCCAGCCGATGACTCCTCTCGTCCAAAGGGTGGGATTTATTCATCAGTGTCCCAAGCCCTTATCCTCATTCCTGGCATCTATGGTAGGTGCTGTTTGTAAGGTTCATAAATTAATATCAGTGCCAATCTGACCGGTGATAGTACCTGGGGAAGTCAACTTGGAAAATAGCTCCCACCGTGAAAGAAGCTTTATGGCAGTAGGTTGTAATGGCTGATCATAGTGTCCCTCCCCTGGAAGTAGGAGGCAAGTACTCACAGTAGGAACTGGAAGACCTGCCTTCTGCTCTGGCTCTCCCTCTAACCAGCTCTGTGACCTTTAGATAGGTCACATTCTTTCCCTGATCTTCCATTTGTTCACTGAATTGAATGCGGGTGGGGTGAGGAGACTTCTAGTTCTTACTTGCTGTAGTTCTATGACTTGCAAATTCCATAGACCAGGGTTGGCAAACATTTTTCTGGAAAGGACCCCGTAGTAAATATTTTAGGCTACGGTATTCATAACTATTCAGTTCTGTGGTTGTAGTATGAAAGGACCCATAGATATTAGATAAATGAAAGGACATAGCTGGGTTCAAATAAAGTTTTATTTACAAAAAAAAACCAGGGAGAAGGCTGGATTTGGCCCTCACACAGTTGTTTGACTACTCCCAATCCAGATGAATGCCTCCATGCTGCCATGCAGCTCCTAGTGCTTGATCTGAAGGTACAATTCATGGGATGTCTACCTCCAGCTTTCCAAAGGACTAATAAAGAGGACATTGGGGAGTAGGAGATACATACCCACCTCTACCACCAGAAACTCGTTAATGGGGAAAAGCGATTGGTAAGAACAAGATTTAATGACTTAGAACATGCACACAGACGTCAATGGAAGAAAGCAAAAGACCCCCACTGCCACCCCTTGCCCTGTCCAACACATGATGACTTACATTCAAATATTCAAGAAAAGAATGTGTCATCAGAAGGAGGCCTGGGCTGGCTCAGCCAGGAAGTAGAGTCACTAACGCTACTGTGGACAGTGTCAAGGCCGTCAGGGGGAAGTCAGTGGCTTTACTAGCAAGGCCACCCACCCTTGTGCAATGACTATAGCCAGTGACGAAAGTGTTTCTGGTCCCACCAAAAAGCCTTCTTCCTCCTGAGATGGACAGGGTATCAGGCTACATGAGCCTGGTGCCCTTTAACGGTAATGCGCCCCACTTCTCTGTTCTGATTCCTTTCCCCCTGTCTCCACACACACTGTTCCTTTAGGAAACCGCGGTGCTGTGACTATCCCTGCTACCTGCAGCCAGGGAGCAGCAATCTCTAGAGGTAAATCCACACAGGAGCTTCCAGTCATGGTTTGCATCCCCACGTAGCTTGACACAGAGAAAGCGTGCTGACCACGTGGGCTGAGGACATGTTAGTGATGCTTTGCATGGCGAATTAACAGGTGGGTGTCATGGCGCGAGCTCAGACACGTGGGTTACACAGTGCAGCTGAGTCAGCACGGCGAGCCCCGGTCACGGATCCGATGCCATCTGCCCTCTGAGGGACTGAGCGTGGTGAACAGGTGGAGATCCGGGCAGCCCTCTCTCACAGCATGGCCATCACGCCACTTCCAGCTCTGGCCGCTTTCAACTGAGTCCCCAGCACTTACGAGGGCAAGGAGGTCAAAGAACTTGATGCTTAACCATGGAGTGTACGTCCGCATCCTGAGGCAAATACAGCATAAAGAGAGGCACCAGATTGCAATACGTCATCTAAAACGCAAAGTCAGTAAGAGCAGAGCCACCAAACCACAGGGCCCATCCGTAGAGGTACAGCTGCCCCAACAAGGTTCAATAAAGTTTAAGCATGGTTCTTTTAAATAACGCAAGTCGTGAGACCTTGCTGTCCAGAAAATGCTAGCTTTCTTGCCCTTTGCAGCTGAAAACCAAAGGCTCAGAAGTGAAGTCGGCATTGTTAGCCACCATACTGTGACAATGAATTTCTTCTACTCAGATGCCTGGGGTCAAAGAAAAGAGGGAGCCAGAAGGTCAGCTTCCCTAAGTCATGCCGGAATATGCAAGGCCCAACTGCCCCAGACCACGGGGGAAAAGCAAAGCTCACTGCCAACGAGCAAGAGGATGGCAACTCCTTCCCTGTTCACAGTGACAGGATCCATTTCCGTCCTTCTGTTCCAGAACTTCTCACCTACAGGCCATGCTCATACCCACAGAAGAACTGAAGGAGTACGTCAGCCACTGGTTCCCCAGGGAAACACTTGCACATTTGCAGCGTGTTTCGCTGGAAATGCTGTGTGCGTTTGCACATTCCAGCTAGGAGCTAAATATTATATGCTCACTGGTAAATCATCAAAATGTAAACCAACAGCTACAACAGAGACCATCTGAGCTGCCAAGAATTTTAACACTGTGATTTTAGTAAGAAAGACCCCGTTCCCCCTGCTGTTTAGTCGTCAGCTCGGTTTGTTCTTGAGAAGAAGATGCTCACGTGTGTGTGTATAATATATGCACAAAGATGAACATGCCCTTTCGCTTCTCATTTTGCACTTGGAACATCCAAGTAGGATTAGCATAGTGCAGATATGCAACCAGATGAAATTATCATTTTCTAAGTATTTCATAATTTCGGAGGTGGCTTTGTTTCCCCGGCTGTGTCTTCATCCCCCACCACAGTTAGCATCATGCCCTGAACACAACGAATACTCAGTAAACTCTGTGTTGAACGGATGACCTCCCAATCGGTTCCAATTAAGAGCAATCTGACGTTTCAGGTCCATTTATAACATAAGCAAAATGCTACATCACTGAAAATGTTAACTCCCCATAGTCTTCCATCTTCCTATCTGGAAAACAACTATGTAGCATTTCTACATCAAAAACTCCCCAGGACAGAGTAAGCACCCCAATTTTCCCATGTCCCCCGAAGTACAGGATAAAAGAGCCACTTTCCCTCACTTGTGCAAGCTGAGAATTCACCTTTTGAATGCATGCCACACCGCCAAACGCAGCAGCTAACTGCCAAAAGCTGTCAAGCAAAATAATTACGGATCAGAGCATCAAAATTAAAAATGAATGTAGGCTAATAGATGGAGATGGCTTTATGAAAAAGCGTAGCATCTAAAACTAGAGAAATCAGACAGTGAATCCGCCCATGGGGCCTGTCAGGCTTACAACGAAAGAGTTCAAAGAAACTCATGATCACAATGAAAGAAACGCGAACCCCACGATGGCCTTTGTGAAGGCTCCTGGTAGCAAAGCCAGGCTGTCCCGACGACCCACGGCCCAGCTGCCCTCCCTTCTTCAGTCCTAACACAAATGTCAGGTGCTGGGTTGAGAGGCTGGAACGGGTGGTCGTCAGCTGTGATGTTCACCCTCGTGGACTGAACGAGAGTCTCCACCCTCTCCCTGCATAGGCACGTATTTACCCTCCCACCTCCGGGGTGACAGTGCTCAAGTTTACACATGTGTTGGATCCATGCATCTGAACGAATGCCCCACGTCGTCATTTCTCTCGGTTCACGTGGCCAAAGCAGAACTCGGGACATCACCACCGCTGCCCAGGCCTGCTCCTGTAGGAGCTTCCGCTTCTCGGGGAAGGACCCCACCGCTCTAGATGTCTCCTTTCCTTCCTTCCTGTTTCTCTTTAAAAGATTTATTCTTCTTGTTTTCAACAGAGAGAGGGAAGGGGGACAGCCCAGAACAGTCTCCGTGGTTATACATTACTTTTCGATATAGCTCCACAGATGGGCGCAGGGCAGGAATGGGCCAGGGGGCCGCCTGCATGGGCCCGGCAAGAACCGAACTGGGGCTACACCCCAGCTCAGCATATGGGTCTGCAGGGGCCGGGGCTGGACTCAATCCTCGGACTCCGGGGCCGCAAGACGAGCGTTCAACCCACGCTGAGCCATCCCGCTTCCCCTCTTCCTCCCTACTTCTAGTCCATCGATAAGTCCCATTTGTTCCCCTGGGATGCAGAACTGAAACTCACCCCAGTTTCTTCAGCCCCACTGCACCTCATCTGGATTACTGCAACAGCCTCCCAAACAATCTCCCAGGTGGATTCCTCACCCACCTCCAGTCGTTCTCCCTATCACCACAACCATCTTTTTTAAAAGATTTATTTTTATTGTTTTTTGACAGAGAGAGTGAGATATAGGGAAGGCGGAGGGCCCAGAGCAGTCTCCATAGTTGACAGCATTAGTTTTCCATATAGTTTCACTCCTCAGGTGGGCATAGGGCTGCACAGGGCAGGAACTGGGCTGGGAGCCTCCCGCATAGGTCCTGATGAGAACTGAACTGGGGGCACACCCCAGTTCAGCATATGGGTCCACCTGGGCCGGGGTCGGGATTCGATCCTCGGTCTCCGGGGCTGCAAAGGGAGCACTTAACCCGCTGAGCCATCCCAGCTTCCCCACAACCATCTTTTTAAACACAGTAGATGCCATCACTCACTCTACTTAAACATCCCCCATGGTTCCTGCAACAGGTTGAATGGTGGGGCCCCTCAACGAGGTGTTCACATCCAGAAAAAGGGGGGTTTGCAGATGTAATTAAGTTTAAAAATCTCAAAATGATATCATCCTGAATCACCCTGGTCAGTCTTGAATTCAACCACCTGTGTCCTTAAAAGAGACAGAAGAGGAGAGACCCAGACACGGAGGAGGCCATAGGAAGGTGGAAGCAGAGAGCGGAGTGCTGCTTCCACAAGTCAAGGCACACCTAGAGTCACCAGGAGCTGGAACAGCTAGGAAAACATTCCCCCCTTGAGCTTTGGGGACAGTATGGCCCTGCTGACATGTCGATTTCAAGCACCTGCCCTCCAGAGCCAGGAGAGTGAATTTCTCTTCTGTTTCGACGCTAAGTTTGCGCTCATTGGCTAGGGCAGCCATAGGAAACCAATACACAAGAGAGGACCCCAAACATGAACGATCTTCCGGAGGGTGCACCCCTTGTAGGACAGGCTTCCCCCCTAGGTGAGTGTTCTAGGAGCCCATCCGCATCCGTGGACCCGCTGGTGGTGTTGTGAGAAGCTGTGCTGGGCTTCAGTGAATGTTTTTTAAAGACCCTTTCAACACATTTGCCCACTTCATGATGAGTAATTTGCATGAACAACACGCAGTATGACAACGCACCTGCCCACACTGCTCTGAGTGTTCAGCAGTTTTTGACCAAAGATGGCACGTCTCCCGTGCCCCACCCTCCCTATTCACCCCGAAAAAAAAAGTCACCCCGAGTTGACTTTTTTTGTCCCCTCAGATGAAAGAAGTCCTCAAAGGGAAAAGTTTTGACGATGTGGAAGAGGTGAAACAAAACATGGCAAAAGCACTAAAAGGCATCAAAATCAATGAGTTCAAAACTTGTTTTGAGCTGTGGAAAAAGCATCTCAATAAGTGTGTACATCAAACAGAGAGCACTTTGAAGGTGACTGACGTTTAAACATGTAAGAAAAAATACACATTGGGGAAGCCAGGATGGCTCAGTGGGTTAAGTGCTCACTTTATAGCGCCAGGGACCAAGGATCGAATCCCGGCCCCAGCCTGTGCAGACCCATATGCTGAACTGGGAGCTCCCCCAGTTCAGTTCTCTCTCTGTCTCTGTATCTCTCTCTCTCTCTCTCTCTCTCTCTGTCAAAAATAAATAAGTTAAAAAATATATGTATTAAAAAAAAAGAAAAAATACACAATTGTTTGTAACTAAATTCCATTTTTAGGGGGCCTCCCTCATAGTCTCCTATCAAACTTAGAATAAAATCCAAGTCATCCTGCCTCTAGTTCCAGACCCAAATGCACTTTCTGACCTAAGGGTTTTGCTCAGCCAGTTTTTCTCCCTGCTATGCTCTTCCCCAGATGCTGCCCTCCTCCCTCCACTCTGATCTTCCAGTGCTCGCTCCTGCACATTACAGGGGTCCCTACACAAATGTCAGATTCTATGAAACACTTTCCCTGACCTCCCCAGATAAATAATCCCTCTTGCTACCACTATCAGTCTCTTTCCCCTAACACACCCCACCCTATTATTTTATCTGGAAACAGAGTGCACATCTGGGTTTCCTTGTGGTCTTCTTCCGCTGAGAAGGTAAGCTCTCTGAAGGCAGAACTCATACTGCATTTGTCCCCTGTTATGTCCCCAGGACACCACCCACTATGCTCAGCACAGAGGAGACAGTCAATAAATACCAGGTTGTATAAGAATGAATACATTGTGGAAGCTGGGATGGCTCAGTGGGTTGAGCGCCCGCTCATCTTGCAGGCCCGGGGTATGAGGATTGAATAGCTCGTGAGGACGTGCCACCCACGAGGGAGGCCCCAGCCCAGTTCCTGCCCTGCTCAGCCCTGTGCCCACCTGTGGAATGAAGCTATGTAGGGGGGAAAAAAAGTAATGATGTGCAACTATGGAGACTGCTCTGGGCCTGCCCCCTTCTCTCTGTCTCTGTCGAAAACAAAACAAAAATAAATCTTTTTTAAAAAAAGAAGGAATACATTATTTTTCTTTTCTTCCACTAACTTATAAAAGCCTGACATGATAGTACTATCATGAGACAATGGCTTCAGAGTTTCTCTCCGTTACAAAGCATGCATGTCACCATTACTCTTGAGATTATTTGAGTGTTAGAACCATTCTCCCACTCTCTTCTTTTAAAACTGGGTTGATCAAAATGTGGCTTTTCCACTTTTAATATCTGGGTCAAGATAAAGCATAGTGCAAAGCCAAGGCCCAGATCATTTATCAACCATGTGACCGTAGGTAAATAATCGCTCTCTTTGAGCCTATAGAAAGGAATGCTAAAATTTGCCATGTTTATAGCCACAGGACTGCTATGAGAACCAACTGAGGCAATTTATCCAACACAATACTTCCTCACATATTGTGCCGTCAGATATTGTTCCAGCAGCGACACAGCTAGAACCCAGATAAGAAACACACCCTTATCAAGCATGCATCTAATGTACAGTTTTGTAAACTTTAAGGCATCATGTACATGTAAAAATATATGTGATTTGTTCTTGAAATCCCAATATAACCAGCTCCCCATTGCCAAAGCATTCAAGGTTCCTTGCTCTGCATTCTCCTTAATACAAATGGAAATCAAAAGATAGTTCTCTAAGGATTGCCATTAGGCTCTTCATTCAGCCCGTCCCACGTTTCCCAAATGTTCCACATCTGTCTCATGCGAAGCAATTTCTAATACAGAAAAAAATTAGAAGCTAGCATGTGCAAGATTATAGCATCTAGTCACTCCAAATGGTAGATGCTACAAATCCCGAGACATTATATTTTCATTATTTCAAAATAAGCTGTGTTTTAAATATGTATTACACCAAGTATGTTTGCAAGGCCAGCTGACCATAGTTCATAGGTGGCCATTTCACAGTTCTTTTTAATCAGATAAAAAGAGGTGGCCCCTGGCTTGTTTTCTGTCACTCAGCCTTAACACCTTATCCTTGAAGATATCCATCTCTCTCAGTTCTAAATTACTGGTCCTTCTGGACCTTTTCAGGGACTGAGAACTCTTTGAGGATCTGCTGAAAGTGATAGCCTTCTCCCCAGAAAAACACAAATACCTATTAACGTCACAATGTCATACAGGTATGGGGGAGCCCTGGAACATTCTGTAAAAGTTCAGTGAGCAGACATGAAGAATTTCCAACTGCTTTACTGGGGAACCAACACAGCCTCCCTCCCGTGTGCTGATCACCCACACATACTACTCTCCCCGCCTTCTGGCCGGCCCACAAAGGAGGCTCCAGGCTCAGTTCTGTCCCTCACCAGCTATGCAGCATTCACTGAGGTTGAGGAAATGAGAGCTGAGCCAGGAGATAAGGAGTCCACTCATGGTCTGCAGTTTTCCGGATTGTTCTGCAGCCGTGGGGGTTGTGAAGCAGCTATAGGAAGGGCAGTTCTCAGCCAGGGCCAGGGCCCGGAGCTCAACAAAAAAAGACTGGCTGGGAAGTGGAGTGGCAAACAGAATGGTGAACTTTTAATTTTACTGAAATGTCCTGTTCCTTTTTAAAACCCTGCAGAGGTCGCGGCTGATCCAGGACATACAAATGCGACCTATGTTGTAATTTTTTATGACCACGACCTCTTCAATTCAAAACGCACTTAAATGCTTTGTATGTGTGACATTACAAAAGAAAAACAATGTATGTAAATGAATAAAAGCCAATGGACAGCATAATTACAAACAAGGGTTTGTTTTTTTTTCATTGTTGTTCAACAAAAGTGATTCTATACATTGAGCCATCTAACTATTGCTTTTCTTGGCTATGTGTATGTGGGTGTTGAACCCATAGTAAACAATGGAGGGAAAAAATCCAACATAACAGGAAAAATCTAAAATTATACAGAGAAAATATGTCAAATTATAAAGCCTCATAGTCATTACAAGAACCAAACTTGATTCTATATCAGCTTTACCAAACACTATTAGTTTTTTCTACAATAAAAATTGAGTTTTGTGAAGTTCTATAATAAGTCTAACTTGCTAAAGGTGAACATTATATTCTTCTTCCCTCTCTCTGTGTATAACTGGTATAACACTAGTTTCTCACTCTGCTGCAAAAGGTCTCGTATATTTAAGTTTTAAACACACACACACACACACACACACACACACACCCCTGACTACAAGATTTTTCTTCCAAAGAAGGCACAAAGCGTTTTGTTTTTTTTTATTTAAGAACTTTGAATGTGCATAGCCATGCATAAAGTTGTCTTTAAATAATTTTGGTATGCTACATTTAAAATATTTAAAGCTATATTCATACAAACATTTATGCAAGCTTCTTAGAAATAAAGGTGAATTCTACTAAGGATTAAGTAAGTTAGCACCATGATTTATAAATTATTTCAACTAAAATTCGAAGTCTTGAATTCTTTAAAGTTATTTTTCAAAACAAGATGGCATTCTTTTAAGAAAAAGAGTGGCAGACTATATTATCTTTCTTTCCTACTTTAAGACCTCAGGCGTACCATCTCTGGGGACATTTTAACTTTATAAAAAATTTACCTTTTTGTGATCTTCTAAAAGGCAATTTATCTTTTATGCAGTTAAAATGTGTTCAATTACCCACACTCAGCTTACATGTAATTTATTACTACAAATCAACTACAAAAATTAAGCTGTAATTATTAATCCTAAAAGGACCAAAAAAGAAATCTGAAATATAATCTTTTATAGATAAAATAAAATTGTGTTATGTCTCATCCTTTAGTTACACCTCTTATTTTTAAATCTAGCAAATTTCCCTGTGTAGGCTAAATTTTCATAAGCTTTTCTGGACAAATTCCCTGCATTCAACACAGCAAGTTCCAATGTTTAGTCAGAAAAGAGGCTCTAGAGCATTAAGATAATTGCACAATTTTAACTTCTAAGTATATATATATTTTTAAAAATTAATAACATAGTGTACTTCCTTGCTTAGAAGAAAATGCAAATTACAAAGAATCTGACTTTCAAAATTCCCAAACCCAAGAGCCATTACAAAATATCCCATGAGCCAACTTGCTTCCCTAAGTATTCATCACCGTGTAACATTTCTATCATATGAAGGTTGCTGGCTATTGTGTAATTTCACATTCATGTCTGTTTTCACTCCCCTGTGTCTTTTAGCAGAAGACTAAAGCATGTTGATTCTGGTGCAAGTCATAAAAGAGACTATAAGGCAAGTTCAAAGTAACCTCAAGCATGATGATTTCACGTTCAAAAGATTCTTATGTTAATAACATTTACATCTTTGCCTCTTGTCTGACTCACATGCCTCAGACTGGAAGTTCAGCCACATCAGCTATTCCAGTCAGGTGAGGAAAAACTTCATTGTCCAAAGCACAAAGTGAAAGGGCATTCTCTTTCCACAGGATAGGCTAAATATGGGCAAATTTCACAAGAAACTGACACAGGCGAGGAGGGAAAAAAAAAAAATTCCTGGCCCTAATTCCTCAGTAGGGACCTAGAGAACATTCATGAAATCTCAGCAAGTTCTTTCAGTGTCTTTTTGACTAACGGGAAATCCAACGCCCCAAGGCTTTTTTCAGATTCTGTGGGCAGCCAAGTGTTCTTCTAAGCACGTACAGTCACAAAGGAGCTGTATGTAGTATTTATCCTTCATGGCAATGACCTCTAACCAAATCAAGTGCTCACTGCTCTGAGACTAGATTATCCGGTTCCTTCCCTTTGCCACCACCAGCGCAAGTAACCCCATGGAGAGGGTGAAAGGAGCCATAGAAGCTGCTTCCAACCTTGCTCTAGTACAACAATTCTACTGGGACATCTACTGAGATGTGTCAGGTTTGTACATGGATGTGCAGTAGTTGGGTAGCATTCTGTCTTTGCCACCAAGGTCTGGGCCCAGGTGCTATTCCCAGTTTCACCAGAGAAAGATAAGAAGTGGAGAAGTTCAGACCAATGTGGGTCCCCAAGCAAACACAACTCAGTTTAATAAGTCAGACCTGTTCACTAAATTATGGTCCATGTGAGGGGAGGAAGGTCAGGTAATGAAAAGTAATTACTGATTCAAGGTTTGAAAAATAAAAGTGGCTATTTTGTTTTACACCACGATCCCTTGGATAGGTCAAACAAAAAAGTTCATTCATTTCTTCTTGCTTTTAATGGCATATCCCACTTGTATCTGTTGGGCATGGGTCTACTTCTCCAGCGCCTTCTGAAGAATGAAAGCCAAGTTTTCTGTTTAAGGTTTCCAGAATTGCTATTTATTACTCCACTACTGCATGTTTTCATTCCAGAGGCAAGTGATTGTTAATTTGTTATTTCGCATTTCTTCAGGAGTCAAAACATCCAGAGAAAAGCATGAACTACACACAGCAATAAAGGCTGGAAAATGTCTCAACAACACAGAAGTGACTCACTGCCTAAAGATACGAAGGCCTAAGAAACATTCTCTCTCCTTTCAATTCATGGCAAGTTTGTTCAAATGAAACAAAAACAGCTCAGTCCAGTTTTCAAATCAGAAACCAAATTCAGAAAAGAAAAAAAAAAATCTTGGTTGAAATATCCCATGAAAAATAATTATGAACTATTTCTCTTCCTCTCTCTAGTCAGTGAGGTCAATTATCACTGTTATATATCTTTGGCTAGTACCTATTCCCACATTCTTTCTTCCAACAATATTTATACCCAGATAAGGGAGAGAATCATCTCTACACACATTGACTACATTTAGTCCAGCATTTATCTGCACTATTTTTTTAAGGGAAAAAAGCATCAAAGTCAAATCTAAGCATGTCTAAGAGAAAAGACTCTCTAAATACAGACCTTTCGATCAATTCAGATCCAAGTACACAAGGAGCAAATCCACATGGGCAGGAAGGATTGGTAAATATTTGCTAAATAAAGGCAGCTGATATTTCTCTACTCTCTTGACCTCTTGTTCTCCAAGTCCCCTCCCCCACAATATCCACATACGTTTTCCTTTGGGTCATAACATGAAACTCAATCATTGGATGAAGATGAAACATGGGAAGGGAGCTTTGTACACTCCAGGAACTGTAAAAAATCAGAACGTTTCCCATTAATGTAAGAGTTTAATGTACATCTTAGTGTCACCTGCTAAATTGAATCAGAAAACATCTCTTTGTAGACTTTAAGGATGGTGCCAATTACCATTTAAATGCAAATTACCAAGCCCTCTTGAACCTGATTATGTATGACATAAAATATTTTCTTAACAGGGTCCCTATTTCAGGTGAATCTCCCAAGAGTTCAAACCATAAGGAGCCTCATTAGACAGCAAACATATTCCTTCCTAGGTCTGAGCTAGCATGATGAATAATATTTCAAAAGCTATGTGTTTTTTCAGAAAGTGTTAACAGTTTGGAAAGAAATGCTGGTTTAGTACCAAAAATTCTTTTCTATTATGAAGTCACTACTGTGATGTTATATAAATACGTACAAAGATGGTTGGCAACATAAGTAAGTGGCTAGATTCTATTCCATATCTTTCTCTTTCCCTCCCTCCCTCCCTCCCTCCCTTCCTGGCTCCTTCCCTAGTAAATTAGGATCAGTGAGCTTGAAATTTTTCATTGATTGTTTAAACTTTTCAAATATCAGTAAAATCATACATAGGTGCCTTCAATATGATGACGTACAACTATGGAGACTGCTCTGGGTCCTCCCCTTCTCTTCATCTCTCTCTCTCTCTCTCTCTCTCTCTCTCTCTCTCATCTTTGTCAAAAACAATAAAATACATTAAAAAATAGTATAAGCTCTGCTGGCCACTGGAGCCAGGTAATGTAGATGTGTCCTCTAACAGCAACCACAAAAATACAGGCACCAG